>JBBPBS010000115.1:418731-443063 GCA_037974835.1 Cicer judaicum | reverse complement strand
ATATTTAAAATAGACTCCCAATGCCACAACAACTTATGTTTTTTTTTTCAAATGAAATATATTCAAATAATTTTTTTTTACAACAACTTCTCATATTCGCAATTAAAATATCATTCTAATAAAACAAATAAATTTAGACTATACTACATTATAATTCAATATTAATATTTTTTTAAAATAAAAAATATTAAATAGTCAATCATATTTTTAAATTTTTACATCTTATTTTTGGGTTTGTATTTTACATTTTATTTCATGAAATAAATACAAGTACCATTATATGTTGAAAAATAAATTAACAATAAAAAAATAATGAGTCAAACAATTATCCTATATAATAGATTATCATACCAATTTTACAAAATATTTTAAAAATTAAATTAGATGATTGTGATAAACATGATTTTCTCTCATTTTAATTTTTCTAATCATATTCAATTATTAAATTCCAACAATAATACTGTTGGAGAGACTTCAAAATTCGTAATACTTAGGTCTCGACCAAACTCTAAATTAGCACGATCCTTTCAATGAAACCAAATGGTTAAGACAAACAAAAAATTGAAAACATTGTATAAGTGAATTTACCTCTTGCTCTAATTCATAAAATGTGTTGGTAAGAACTCAATCAGCTTGACGAGTCTTTAAAGAAGTAGCAAGGATGAGTTCCATATTTATACAAAAAAGATGCCAAATCACAAGGTTCAAGCTTAGGCATCCTCGTATGACAATTTCTTATTCTAACAAAGGTAAATCCGACCATCCCTTAAAAGCATGAAAATGTATGTTATTAACAGAACAAGCTTGAGTGAGAAAAACAGCAACATGCAGTTCAGATTTCTTACTCTACTTAGATAAATCTTTCGGAGAAACCTGACAAGCCGATGACATGTTGTATCAAGGAAATAGCTACATATATTCCAAGGCGATAATTGCTACTTCATTAACAGGTGCCAATGCAATGAGAGGTAACAAGTTTGAGTCCTTTTCCACCGGTTCTTGGTGATGTTTCATTCAACTGAAGAGCTGGACTAGTTAGAAAGCCATATGCCATGCCTGTGAAAGCTGCTCCAAAATGTGACCTACAAGTAAAGATTTATACTTTACAATTTGATTCACATTTTGGAATATATATAACTTTTTCCTTAAGAATACATTTCTTCCATCTCATTAAGTTTCTATCATATTGTGCTGTGTTATATCAAATAAGCTACTATCTCTAAATAATGTAAACCATACATACAATTCATCAATTGGACCAATGTTGCATAATATGAAACCAAGAGCAATGATAACTATCGCCTTTCGGAATAGATTCTCAGAATCATCATTTGCAATAACATCTTTATTTTGAATTAGGTACATCAGCCAATCACCAGTTATTGCAAATGCAGGTCCCTGAGTACAAATTAATGTTAGACACAGAAAGTTGAAGACAAAACAGAAAGTAAGACATCGTAAAAATTAAGTTCAACACACACAATTCATTTGGGTTGGGATTTCATGCAGTAACTCCGTGACTTTTTTTTTGTATTTTTCAGGATGATTTGGTGAATGTGTAATGTGTGTAAATGCATGAATTTGCAATTGCGGTGAATCCGAATCCGATTAATGATATCCTAGAATACTAGGAACTGTAGAATGATTGATACTTACAGTTCCACCAACAGTTGGATTAGGAGTATGTAGAAAACTTGCCAAATTTCCAGAAACTCCACCAAGTATGTAGTTTAAGAAAAATGTAAAGGAACAATAGCCTTTGCAAACTGGATGCCCAAGTGATACAAGGGCCCAACAACTAAGAGCCATGTGAAATATTCCTGCATGCTGCATATGAAAAATTTGTTAAGAAGTATGCACATGAAGCACATTCACAATGAGATCAATGACAATCAAGCATGTGCTACTAAGTTTATATCTTAAACAAATGACATAAGATACTTTCTTACTTTAGTTTCACCTCTCATCAACAGTATACACTAATAATACACATGATGCATTATGTTCCTAATTTTTCATGATGGTTTCTATGAAGTGAGTGAAAGGAGCGGTGGATTTAGAAACCTTAGTCAATATGTATTTTAAAAATATGAATAATTATTAGAGGAAATTGCACTGACCTCTCCAAAGGTCGAATTTGGACAACTTGTTGTCATCAATCGATGCATTCACGCACTCAACATTTCGGCGGACATTGGATCTAAATCGGACGATTGAGATTTCAATGTAGATTTTGATTTGAAAAAACTGAAATACTGACCAAGCTTGAAATTTGGATTGTCCGATCTCAATTTAGCCACCAATGTATTGACTATGTGAATGCATAGATCGGTGACATCAAGCAATCCAAATCTTCTTAGGTCTCTTTAAATGACAAATCAACCCTTTCCAAATTTAAAATAAACACTAAAATAGGGAAAAGCAATCCCAAAAGTAAATTAAGAAAACAAAGCACACATTTAAACAAAACATCATAATTAAATGATGTGAATAGTCCTAGGTGATGACTAGTGTTATGTAAATAGTGCACTATGTATGTGAAATGAAAACACAGACTCAATTCTCAATCTTGTACCCGAAACATTGGTGTTATAAGCCCCCACCATTCTTCAACCATGATCAAATGATTTATCTTTGTTTTGCTCTATATAGTAGAGGGAGTGAAAACAACATTAATTCATCATTCCTTATAGGACTTGCGATTTCAAATAGTAATACTGCAATGTTGACTGATGCCAAAATACCACTGCACCAAATATCAAAACATAGAAGGATAAAAAAGAGTTATTTCATTAATAGAATCTGAAGAAAAAAAATCTAAAAACTATTTCACATAAAGAACTACTTTGAGTAGCTAGCTTCTATATTGACTGACAGATCAAAACTTTTAGTTGACTGCAATATTGACAGACAGATCAAGACTTACATGAGGTAAAGATTGGAGGTTTCATTTTGCTTCTATGAATCTAAAGCAGATATTGGACCATTTCTTATATTCAGAAAAGTATTTGGTTTCCTAAATTTTATTCTTTGAGTATCTTGTTTGAGAATTTGTGTTGGAACTAAATATCCAATCCTTATGATTTTCAACAATAGACGCTGCACGAGATTCTTGGTTTATGCTTGCATACAGAGATACTTACATATTATTCATCTTTGCAGTACGCATTAAGCAAATATTACAACACAGAGTGATTTCCGTGTTTAAATATTAACTACATGTGTCTGTGTCAGACACGTGTCTCACACCAGACATACCTTTGATCTAAAGTGTTAGTGTTATTGAAAAAACTACAATACTAAAATGCAATTACACTTTACCATTGTTTAGTTTACCAAGATACTTATCAAGAGACTACAGGCCATGTTTTGATCCATATTGATCAATTATTTGGCACACCTTCATTACATCATTTGATGTATCAGAAACATGTAATTTAGTATCATGTTGGATTTTTCCAAAATAAGAATCTAATGATCTTAGTTGATTCTCAATAGATTTAGGCTATGATGAACACTGAACACGTAATTTTGTCGTGGCCTTGAGCATATTATCACAATCATACATGGACCTTTTGCCATTATGTCTAATTACACTTTGAGTTTGTAGATTTTGATCCTTGTAAGGTGTTCTGTAACACATTGGAAATGCAGCTAGGAAAATCTGAAGAAGGGAAAAGGAAAAAAAGGATGAGATAGAAAACATTCATGTGTTCTTGAAATGAATATCCAAATTGGTTGAAATTTATCTGAGTTCCGCCACGTAAGAATCGAGGCCTACATAAATTAGAGGGATCTGCATGCGTAAAAACATTAGCGAAAATATAAATTGTCTATAAAGGCAGTTAGTTAACCAATACATGCAAATATAATATGAACAATTGATTTATTAATCAATTTTTAATATTATCAGTTTTAAACTATTAAGTGAGTTGTTTACTTTTGAAGGTGTTGAAGCAACAAGCTTGAACTGATCAACAAATTTTTTAAATAAACAAAGTCTCTTTCAATCAGTTTTAGAAGTTCCCCAGATGGCTTTCAAGATAATTACATTCCATCTCTCTCATTTTCCCACTCTCATTCATCATGTTTCTCTCTCTCTCTCTCAATACTGCTATATAATATATACTTGAACAAGGTAGTTCTCGATCATGTTCTTCATGCAAAGGTATATATATAGCATTTTCTATTCTCAATAATTAGTTCGTTCATTATATAATTCTGTTTGATTTCTCAAATTAATTAACAACAGTTACATGTGTGGACTCTGGAGATAAGGCTTTGAAATATCTTGGACTCATTGATGAACAAGTACTTGAAAATAATAATAATAATAATAATTATAATAATAATAATAATAATAATAATAATTCCACAACAAACTCTTTATTAGAATCATCTTCTCCTCCTCAACCATTACAGCTGCAAGAGGTAATTATGTTAACTTTATTCCCGTAGAAAAGTTTTTTCACAGCAAAACGATGTGTCTGCTGCTATTAAGTTCAACACACACAATTCATTTGGGTTTGGATTTCATGCAATAACTCTGTGACTTTTTTTGGTATTTTTCAAGATGATTTGGTGAATGTGTAATGTAAGCCGATTGATAGTAAATGCATGATTTTGCAACTGCGGCGAATCCGAATCCAATTAATGATATTCTAGAATACAGGGAATTGTAGAATGATTTATACTTACAGTTCCACCAACAGTTGGATCAGGAGTATGTGGAAAAGTTGCCAAATTTCTAGAAACTCCACCAAGCATGTAGATTAAGAAAAATATAAAGGAACAATAGCCTTTGCAAACTTGAGTCCCAAATGATACAAGGGCCCAACAACTAAGAGCCATGTGAAATATTCCTGCATGCTGCATATGAAAAATTTGTTAAGAAGAATGCACGTGAAGTAAATTCACAATGAGATCAATAACAATCAAGCATGTGCTACTAAGTTTATATCTTAAACAAATGACATAAGATACTTTCTTACTTTAGTTTCACTTCTCATCAAGAGTATACTCTAATAATATACATGATGCATTATGTTCCTGATTTTTTATGATGGTTTCTAAGAAGTGAGTGAATGGAGTGGTGGATTTAGAAACCTGAGTCAATATCTATTTAAAAAATATTAATAATTATTAGAGGAAATTGGACAGACTTCTCCAAATGTCGAATTTGGACAGCTTGCGGTCATCAATCCATGCATTCACGCAGTAAACATGTCGGCAGACATTGGATCTAGATCAGACAGTTGAGATTTCAATGTAGATTTTGATTTGAAAAAACTGAAATACTTATGAGCTTGAAATATGGATTGTCCGATCTCAATCCAAAGGCCATCAATGTGTTGACTGTGTGAATGCGTAGATTGCCGACATCAAGCAATCCAAATCTTCTAAGGTCTCTTTAAATGACATAAACTCCTTCTAAATTTAAAATAAACACTAAAATACAGAAAAGCAATCCAAAAAGTAAATTAAGAAAACAAAGCACAAATTTAAACAAAACATCATAATTGATTAGTCGGATGTATGTGAAATGGAAACACAGACCCAATTCTCAATCTTGTACCAGAAACATTGGTGTTATAAGCCTCCACCATTCTCCAACCATGATCAAATGATTTTTATCTTTGCTCCATGAAGCAGAGGAAGTGAAAACAGAATTAATTCATCATTCCTTATAGGACTTGCAATTTCAAATAGAAATAATACAATGTTGGATGATGCCAAAATACCACTGCACCAAATATCACACCATTGAAGGATAAAAAAGAGTTATTTTATTAATAGAATCTGAAGGAAAAAAAAAAAATCTAAAAACTACTTCAACAAAAGAACTACTTTGAGTAGTTAGCTTCTATGTTGACTGACAAACAAGACTTACATGAGGTAAAGAATGGAGATTTCATTTTACTTCTGTGAATCTAAAGCAGATATTGGACCATTTCATATGTTCACAAAAGTATTTGGTTTCCTAAATTTTGTTTTTAAGTTTCTTGTATGAGAATTTGAGAATCCCCGAGTAAAAAAATTAACAAATCCTAAAATATTAATATTTTTTTTAACAATAATGAATAATTTTCTATTTTAAAAGTAAAAAGAAAATAAAATAGCCTCAAATAGAAATAGAAACGTCTAAAAATTAGTTGAAAGCTAAATTCACTAGTGGGCTATATATATATATATATATATATATATATATATATATATATATATATATATATATATGTACTTTGCGGCATAGTGGGAAAAACAACAACAATTCTCAATGCTGTCTTTCTTCCTATACTCTATTTCTACGAAGTCATTTTGATAGAGATCAATTCTTCCGAAAGCATCGTGATGAAAATCATTTCGTCCGATACTCTGTTTCTTCTCAGCATCATCTATTCTTGAAATGCATCTTGATAAAAATCGTTTCTTCCGATACTCTATTTCTTCTCAGCATCATCAATTCTTGGAAGGCATCTTGATAAAAATCATTTCCTCCGATACTCTGTTTCTTCTCAGCATCATCAATTCTTGGAAGGGATCTTGATAAAAATCATTTCTTCCGAAACTCTATTTCTTCTCAGCATCTTGGAAGGCATCTTGATAAAACTCATTTCTTCCGATACTCTGTTTCTTCTCAACATCATCAACTCTTCGAAGGCATCTTGATAAAGATCATTTCTTCCGATACTCTATTTCTTCTCAGCATCATCAATTCTTGGAAGGCATCTTGATAAAAATCATTTCTTCCGGTACTCTATTTCTTCTCAGCATCATCAATTCTTGGAAGACATCTTGATAAAAATCATTTCTTCCGATACTCTGTTTCTTCTCAGCATCATCAATTCTTGGAAGGCATCTTGATAAAAATCATTTCTACCGATACTCTATTTCTTCTCAGCATCATCATTTCTTGGAAACCATCTTGATAAAGATCAATTCTTCCGATACTTTTTTTCTTCTCAGCATCATCAATTCTTAGAAGGCATCTTGATAAAAATCATTTCTTCCGATACTCTGTTTCTTCTCAGCATCATCAATTCAAGGAAGGTATCTTGATAAACATTATTTCTTCCGATACTCTGTTTTTTCTCACCATCATCTATTCTTGGAAGGCATCTTGATAAAGATCATTTCTTCTGATACTCTGTTTCTCCTCAGCATCCTCAAATCTTTGAAGGCATCTTGATAAAATTCATTTCTTCCGATACACTGTTTCTTCTCAGCATCATCAATTCTTGGAAGGCATCTTGATAAAGATCATTTGTTCCGATACTCTGTTTCTACTCAGCATCATCAATTCTTGGAATGCATCTTGATAAAAATCATTTCTTCCGATACTCGGTTTCTTCTCAGCATCATCAATTCTTGGAAGGCATCTTGATAAAAATCATTTCTTTCGATACTCTTTTTCTTCTCAGCATCATCAATTCTTGGACGGCATCTTGATAAAGATCATTTCTTCCGATACTCTGTTTCTTCTCAACATCATCAATTCTTGGAAGGCATCTTGATAAAGATCATTTCTTCCGATACACTGTTTCTTCTCAGCATCATCTATTATGGGAAGGCATCTTGATAAAGATCATTTCTTCCGATACTCTGTTTCTTCTCAGCATCATCAATTATTGGAAGGCATCTTGATAAAGATCATTTCTTCCGATACTCTGTTTCTTCTCAGCATCATCAATTCTTGCAAGGCATCTTGATAAAGATCACTTCTTCCGATACTATGTTTCTTCTCCACATCATCAATTCTTGGAAGGTATCTTGATAAAAATCATTTCTTCCGATACTCTTTTTCTTCTCAGCATCATCAATTCTTGGAAGGCATCTTGATAAAGATCATTTCTTCCGATACTCTGTTTCTTCTCAGCATTATCAATTCTTGGAAGGCATCTTGATAAAAATCATTTCTTCCGGTACTCTGTTTCTTCTCAGCATCATCAATTCTTGGAAGGCTTCTTGATAAAAATCATTTCTTCCGATACTTTGTTTCTTCTCAGCATCATCAATTCTTGGAAGGCATCTTGATAAAAATCATTTCTTCTGATACTCTATTTCTTCTCAGCATCATCATTTCTTGGAAAGCATCTTGATAAAGATCATTTCTTCCGATACTCTGTTTCTTCTTAGCATCATCAATTCTTGGAAGGCATCTTGATAAAAATCATTTCTTCCGATACTCTGTTTCTTCACAACATCATCAATTCTTGGAAGGCATCTTGATAAAAATCATTTCTTCTGATACTCTGTTTCTTCTCAGCATCATCAATTCTTGGAAAGCATCTCGATAATGATAATTGCTTCCGATACTCTGTTTCTTCTCAACATCATCAATTCTTGGAAGGCATCTTGATAAAGATCATTTCTTCCGATACTCTGTTTCTTCACAGCATCATCAATTCATGGAAGGCATCTTGATAAAGATCATTTCTTCCGATACTCTATTTCTTCTCACCATCATCAATTCTTGGAAGGGATCTTGATAAAAAACATTTGTTCCGATACTCTGTTTCTTCACAGCATCATCAATTCATGGAAGGCATCTTGATAAAGATCATTTCTTCCGATACTCTATTTCTTCTCACCATCATCAATTCTTGGAAGGGATCTTGATAAAAATCATTTGTTCCGATACACTGTTTCTTCTCAGCATCATCAATTATGGGAAGGCATCTTGATAAAGATCATTTCTTCCGATACTCTGTTTCTTCTCAACATCATCAATTATTGGAAGGCATCTTGATAAAGATCATTTCTTCCGATACTCTGTTTCTTCTCAGCATCATCAATTCTTGCAAGGCATCTTGATAAAGATCATTTCTTCCGATACTCTGTTTCTTCTCCGCATCATCAATTCTTGGAAGGTATCTTGATAAAAATCATTTCTTCCGATACTCTTTTTCTTCTCAGCATCATCAATTCTTGGAAGGCATCTTGATAAAGATCATTTCTTCCGATACTCTGTTTCTTCTCAGCATTATCAATTCTTGGAAGGCATCTTGATAAAAATCATTTTTTCCGGTACTCTGTTTCTTCTCAACATCATCAATTCTTGGAAGGCATCTTGATAAAAATCATTTCTTCCGATACTTTGTTTCTTCTCAGCATCATCAATTCTTGGAAGGCATCTTGATAAAAATCATTTCTACCGGTACTCTATTTCTTCTCAGCATCATTATTTCTTGGAAAGCATCTTGATAAAGATCATTTCTTCCGATACTCTGTTTCTTCTCAGCATCATCAATTCTTGGAAGGCATCTTAATAAAAATCATTTCTTCCGATACTCTGTTTCTTCTCAGCATCATCAATTCTTGGAAGGCATCTTGATAAAAATCATTTCTTCTGATACTCTGTTTCTTCTTAGCATCATCAATTCTTGGAAAGCATCTCGATAATGATAATTGCTTCCGATACTCTGTTTCTTCTCAGCATCATCAATTCTTGGAAGGCATCTTGATAAAGATTATTTCTTCCGATACTCTGTTTCTTCACAGCATCATCAATTAATGGAAGGCATCTTGATAAAGATCATTTCTTCCGATACTCTATTTCTTCTCACCATCATCATCTCTTGGAAGGGATCTTGATAAAAATCATTTGTTCCGATACGCTGTTTCTTCTCAGCATCATCAATTATGGGAAGGCATCTTGATAAAGATCATTTCTTCCGATACTCTGTTTCTTCTCAACATCATCAATTATTGGAAGGCATCTTGATAAAGATCATTTCTTCCGATACTCTGTTTCTTCTCAGCATCATCAATTCTTGCAAGGCATCTTGATAAAGATCATTTCTTCCGATACTCTGTTTCTTCTCCGCATCATCAATTCTTGGAAGGTATCTTGATAAAAATCATTTCTTCCGATACTCTTTTTCTTCTCAGAATCATCAATTCTTGGAAGGCATCTTGATAAAGATCATTTCTTCCGATACTCTGTTTCTTCTCAGCATTATCAATTCTTGGAAGGCATCTTGATAAAAATCATTTTTTCCGGTACTCTGTTTCTTCTCAGCATCATCAATTCTTGGAAGGCATCTTGATAAAAATCATTTCTTCCGATACTTTGTTTCTTCTCAGCATCATCAATTCTTGGAAGGCATCTTGATAAAAATCATTTCTACCGGTACTCTATTTCTTCTCAGCATCATTATTTCTTGGAAAGCATCTTGATAAAGATCATTTCTTCTGATACTCTGTTTCTTCTCAGCATCATCAATTCTTGGAAGGCATCTTAATAAAAATCATTTTTTCCGGTACTCTGTTTCTTCTCAGAATCATCAATTCTTGGAAGGCATCTTGATAAAAATCATTTCTTCCGATACTTTGTTTCTTCTAAGCATCATCAATTCTTGGAAGGCATCTTGATAAAAATCATTTCTACCGGTACTCTATTTCTTCTCAGCATCATTATTTCTTGGAAAGCATCTTGATAAAGATCATTTCTTCCGATACTCTGTTTCTTCTCAGCATCATCAATTCTTGGAAGGCATCTTAATAAAAATTATTTCTTCCGATACTCTGTTTGTTCTCAGCATCATCAATTCTTGGAAGGCATCTTGATAAAAATCATTTCTTCCGATACTCTTTTTCTTCTCAGCATCATCAATTCTTGGAAGGCATGTTGATACAAAGCATTTCTTCCGATACTCTGTTTCTTCTCAACATCATCAATTCTTGGAAGGGATCTTAATAAAAATCATTTCTTCCGAAACTCTATTTCTTCTCAGCATCATCTATTCTTGGAAGGCATCTTGATAAAGATCATTTCTTCTGATACTCTGTTTCTTCTCAGGATCATCAATTC
The DNA here is from genome assembly GCA_037974835.1 of Cicer judaicum. Lineage (NCBI taxonomy): Eukaryota > Viridiplantae > Streptophyta > Magnoliopsida > Fabales > Fabaceae > Cicer > Cicer judaicum. The sequence goes on along the minus strand of JBBPBS010000115.1, from coordinate 432,253 downwards.
TTGGAAGGCATCTTGATAAAGATCATTTCTTTCGAAACTCTGTTTCTTCTCAGCATCATCAATTCTTGGAAGGCATCTTGATAAAGATCATTTCTTCCGATACTCTGTTTCTTCTCCGCATCATCAATTCTTGGAAGGCATCTTGATAAAAATCATTTCTTCCGATACTCTTTTTCTTCTCTGCATCATCAATTCTTGGAAGGCATCTTGATAAAGATCATTTCTTCCGATACTCTATTTCTTCTCACCATCATCAATTCTTGGAAGGGATCTTGATAAAAATCATTTGTTCCGATACTCTGTTTCTTCACAGCATCATCAATTCATGGAAGGCATCTTGATAAAGATCATTTCTTCCGATACTCTATTTCTTCTCACCATCATCAATTCTTGGAAGGGATCTTGATAAAAATCATTTGTTCCGATACACTGTTTCTTCTCAGCATCATCAATTCATGGAAGGCATCTTGATAAAGATCATTTCTACCGGTACTCTATTTCTTCTCAGCATCATTATTTCTTGGAAAGCATCTTGATAAAGATCATTTCTTCCGATACTCTGTTTCTTCTCAGCATCATCAATTCTTGGAAGGCATCTTGATAAAAATCATTTCTTCCGATACTCTGTTTCTTCTCAGCATCATCAATTCTTGGAAGGCATCTTGATAAAAATCATTTCTTCTGATACTCTGTTTCTTCTCAGCATCATTAATTCTTGGAAAGCATCTCGATAATGATAATTGCTTCCGATACTTTGTTTCTTCTTTGCATCGTCAATTCTTGGAAGGAATCTTGATAAAGATCATTTCTTCCGATACTCTGTTTCTTCACAGCATCATCAATTCATGGAAGGCATCTTGATAAAGATCATTTCTTCCGATACTCTATTTCTTCTCACCATCATCATCTCTTGGAAGGGATCTTGATAAAAATCATTTGTTCCGATACTCTGTTTCTTCACAGCATCATCAATTCATGGAAGGCATCTTGATAAAGATCATTTCCTCCGATACTCTATTTCTTCTCACCATCATCAATTCTTGGAAGGGATCTTGATAAAAATCATTTGTTCCGATACTCTGTTTCTTGTCAGCATCATCAATTCTTGGAAGGCATGTTGATACAAATCATTTCTTCCGATACTCTGTTTCTTCTCAGCATCATCAATTCTTGGAAGGGATCTTAATAAAAATCATTTCTTCCGAAACTCTATTTCTTCTCAGCATCATCAATTCTTGGAAGGCATCTTGATAAAGATCATTTCTTCTGATACTCTATTTCTTCTCAGGATCATCAATTCTTGGAAGGCATCTTGATAAAGATCATTTCTTTCGAAACTCTGTTTCTTCTCAGCATCATCAATTCTTGGAAGGCATCTTGATAAAGATCATTTCTTCCGATACTCTGTTTCTTCTCCGCATCATCAATTCTTGGAAGGCATCTTGATAAAAATCATTTCTTCCGATACTCTTTTTGTTCTCAGCATCATCAATTCATGGAAGGCATCTTGATAAAGATCGTTTCTTCCGATACTCTGTTTCTTCTCAGCATCATCAACTCTTGGAAGGCATCTCGATAAAGATCATTTCTTCCGATACTCTGTTTCTTCTCAGCATCATCAATTCTTGGATGGCATCTTGATAAAAATCATTTCTTCCGATACTCCGTTTCTTATCAAATCTTTGATGGCATCATGTTAAAATTCATTTCTTCCGATACTCTGTTTCTTCTTAGCATCATCAATTCTTGGAAGGCATCTTGATAAAGACTATTTCATCCGATACTCTGTTTCTACTCAGCATCATCAATTCTTGAAATGCATCTTGATAAAAATCATTTCTTCCGATACTCTGTTTCTTTTCAGCATCATCAATTCATGGAAGGCATCTTGATAAAGATCATTTCTTCCGATACTCTGTTTCTTCTCAGAATCATCAATTCTTGGATGGCATCATAATAAAAATCAATTCTTCCGATAAAAATCAATTCTTCCGATAATAAAAATCAATTCTTCTCAGCAACATCAATTCTTGGAAGGCATGTTGATAAAAATTATTTCTTTCGATACTCTTTTTCTTCACAGCATCATCAATTCTTGGACGGCATCTTGATAAAGATCATTTCTTCCAATACTCTGTTTCTTCTCAGCATCATCTATTCAGGGAAGTCATCTTGATAAAGATCATTTCCTCCGATACTCTGTTTCTTCTCAGCATTATCTATTCTGGGAAGTCATCTTGATAAAGATCATTTCCTCCGATACTCTTTTTCTTCTCAGCATCATCAATTCTTGGAATGCATCTAGATAAAGATCATTTCTTCCGATACTCTGTTTCTTCACAACATCATCAATTCTTGGAAAGCATCTTGATAAAGATCATTTCTTCTGATACTCTGTTTCTTCTCAGCATCATCAATTCTTGGAAGGCATCTTGATACAAATCATTTCTTCCGATACTCTGTTTCTTCTCAGCATCATCAATTCTTGGAAGAGATCTTGATAAAAATCATTTCTTCCGAAACTCTGTTTCTTCTCAGCATCATCAATTATTGGAAGGCATCTTGATAAAGATCATTTCTTCTGATAGTCTGTTTCTTCTCAGGATCATCAATTCTTGGAAGGCATCTTGATAAAGATCATTTCTTTCGAAACTCTGTTTCTTCTCAGCATCATCAATTCTTGGAAGGCATCTTGATAAAGATCATTTCTTCCGATACTCTGTTTCTTCTCCGCATCATCAATTCTTGGAAGGCATCTTGATAAAAATCATTTCTTCCGATACTCTTTTTCTTCTCAGCATCATCAATTCTTGGAAGGCATCTTGATAAAGATCGTTTCTTCCGATAATCTGTTTCTTCTCAGCATCATCAACTCTTGGAAGGCATCTCGATAAAGATCATTTCTTCCAATACTCTGTTTCTTCTCAGCATCATCAATTCTTGGATGGCATCTTGATAAAAATCATTTCTTCTGATACTCCGTTTCTTATCAAATCTTTGATGGCATCATGTTAAAATTCATTTCTTCCGATACTCTGTTTCTTCTTAGCATCATCAATTCTTGGAAGGCATCTTGATAAAGACTATTTCATCCGATACTCTGTTTCTACTCAGCATCATCAATTCTTGAAATGCATCTTGATAAAAATCATTTCTTCCGATACTCTGTTTCTTCTCAGCATCATCAATTCATGGAAGGCATCTTGATAAAGATTATTTCTTCCGATACTCTGTTTCTTCTCAGAATCATCAATTCTTGGATGGCATCATAATAAAAATCAATTCTTTCGATAAAAAAATCAATTCTTCCGATAATAAAAATCAATTCTTCTCAGCAACATCAATTCTTGGAAGGCATCTTGATAAAAATTATTTCTTTCGATACTCTTTTTCTTCACAGCATCATCAATTCTTGGACGGCATCTTGATAAAGATCATTTCTTCCAATACTCTGTTTCTTCTCAGCATCATCTATACAGGGAAGTCATCTTTATAAAGATCATTTCCTCCGATACTCTGTGTCTTCTCAGCATTATCTATTCTGGGAAGTCATCTTGATAAAGATCATTTCCTCCGATACTCTTTTTCTTCTCAGCATCATCAATTCTTGGAATGCATCTTGATAAAGATCATTTCTTCCGATACTCTGTTTCTTCACAGCATCATCAATTCTTGGAAAGCATCTTGATAAAGATCATTTCTTCTGATACTCTGTTTCTTCTCAGCATCATCAATTCTTGGAAGGCATCTTGATACAAATCATTTCTTCCGATACTCTGTTTCTTCTCAGCATCATCAATTCTTGGAAGAGATCTTGATAAAAATCATTTCTTCCGAAACTCTGTTTCTTCTCAGCATCATCAATTATTGGAAGGCATCTTGATAAAGATCATTTCTTCCAATACTCTAATTCTTCTCAGCATCATCAATTCTTGGAAGGCATCTTGATAAAGATCATTTCTTCCGATACTCTGTTTCTTCTCAGCATCATCAATTCTTGCAAGGCATCTTGATAAAGATCATTTCGTCCGATACTCTGTTTCTTCTCCGCATCATCAATTCTTGGAAGGTATCTTGATAAAAATCATTTCTTCCGATACTCTTTTTCTTCTCAGCATCATCAATTCTTGGAAGGCATCTTGATAAAGATCATTTCTTCCGATACGCTGTTTCTTCTCAGCATTATCAATTCTTGGAAGGCATCTTGATAAAAATCATTTCTTCCGGTACTCTGTTTCTTCTCAGCATCATCAATTCTTGGAAGGCATCTTGATAAAAATCATTTCTACCGGTACTCTATTTGTTCTCAGCATCATCATTTCTTGGAAAGCATCTTGATAAAGATCATTTCTTCTGATACTTTTTTTCTTCTCAGCATCATCAATTCTTAGAAGGCATCTTGATAAAAATCATTTCTTCCGATACTCTGTTTCTTTTCAGCATCATCAATTCAAGGAAGGCATCTTGATAAACATTATTTCTTCCGATACTCTTTTTCTTCTCAACAACATCAATTCTTGGAAGGCATCTTGATAAAGATCATTTCTTTCGATACTCTGTTTCTTATCAAATCTTTGAAGGCATCATGTTAAAATTCATTTCTTCCGATACTCTGTTTCTTCTTAGCATCATCAATTCTTGGAAGGCATCTTGATAAAAACGATTTCTTCCGATACTCTGTTTCTACTCAGCATCATCAATTCGTGAAGGCATCTTGATAAACATTATTTCTTCCGATACTCTGTTTTTTCTCTGCATCATGTATTCTTGGAAGGCATCTTGATAAAAATCATTTCTTTTGATACTCTGTTTCTTCACAGCATCATCAATTCTTGGAAAGCATCTTGATAAAGATCATTTCTTTCGATACTCTGTTTCTTCTCAGCATCATCAATTCTTGGAAAGCATCTCGATAATGATAATTGCTTCCGATACTCTGTTTCTTCTCAGCATCATCAATTCTTGGAAGGCATCTTGATAAAGATCATTTCTTCCGATACTCTGTTTCTTCACAGCATCATCAATTCATGGAAGGCATCTTGATAAAGATCATTTCTTCCGATACTCTATTTCGACTCACCATCATCAATTCTTGGAAGGGATCTTGATAAAAATCATTTGTTCCGATACTCTGTTTCTTCACAGCATCATCAATTCATGGAAGGCATCTTGATAAAGATCATTTCTTCCGATACTCTATTTCTTCTCACCATCATCAATTCTTGGAAGGGATCTTGATAAAAATCATTTGTTCCGATACACTGTTTTTCTCAGCATCATCAATTATGAGAAGGCATCTTGATAAAGATCATTTCTTCCGATACTCTATTTCTTATCACCATCATCATCTCTTGGAAGGGATCTTGATAAAAATCATTTGTTCCGATACTCTGTTTCTTCACAGCATCATCAATTCATGGAAGGCATCTTGATAAAGATCATTTCCTCCGATACTCTATTTCTTCTCACCATCATCAATTCTTGGAAGGGATCTTGATAAAAATCATTTGTTCCGATACTCTGTTTCTTCTCAGTATCATCAATTATTGGAAGGCATCTTGATAAAGATCATTTCTTCCGATACTCTGTTTCTATTCAGCATCATCAATTCTTGCGAGGCATCTTGATAAAGATCATTTCTTCCGATACTCTGTTTCTTCTCCGCATCATCAATTCTTGGAAGGTATCTTGATAAAAATCATTTCTTCCGATACTCTTTTTCTTCTCAGCATCATCAATTCTTGGAAGGCATCTTGATAAAGATCATATTTCCTCCGATACTCTGTTTCTTCTCAGCATTATCAATTCTTACAAGGCATCTTGGTAAAAATCATTTTTTCCGGTACTCTGTTTCTTCTCAGCATCATCAATTCTTGGAAGGCTTCTTGATAAAAATCATTTCTTCCGATACTTTGTTTCTTCTCAGCATCATCAATTGTTGGAAGGCATCTTGATAAAAATCATTTCTACTGGTACTCTATTTCTTCTCAGCATCATTATTTCTTGGAAAGCATCTTGATAAAGATCATTTCTTCCGATACTCTGTTTCTTCTAAGCATCATCAATTCTTGGAAGGCATCTTAATAAAAATCATTTCTTCCGATACTCTGTTTCTTCTCAGCATCATCAATTCTTGGAAGGCATCATGATAAAAATCATTTCTTCTGATACTCTGTTTCTTCTCAGCATCATCAATTCTTGGAAAGCATCTTGATAAAGATCATTTCTTTCGATACTCTGTTTCTTCTCAGCATCATCAATTCTTGGAAAGCATCTCGATAATGATAATTGCTTCCGATACTCTGTTTCTTCTCAGCATCATCAATTCTTGGAAGGCATGTTGATAAAGATCATTTCTTCCGATACTCTGTTTCTTCACAGCATCATCAATTCATGGAAGGCATCTTGATAAAGATCATTTCTTCCGATACTCTATTTCTTCTCACCATCATCAATTCTTGGAAGGGATCTTGATAAAAATCATTTGTTCCGATACTCTGTTTCTTCACAGCATCATCAATTCATGGAAGGCATCTTGATAAAGATCATTTCTTCCGATACTCTATTTCTTCTCACCATCATCAATTCTTGGAATGGATCTTGATAAAAATCATTTGTTCCGATACACTGTTTTTCTCAGCATCATCAATTATGAGAAGGCATCTTGATAAAGATCATTTCTTCCGATACTCTATTTCTTCTCACCATCATCATCTCTTGGAAGGGATCTTGATAAAAATCATTTGTTCCGATACTCTGTTTCTTCACAGCATCATCAATTCATGGAAGGAATCTTGATAAAGATCATTTCCTCCGATACTCTATTTCTTCTCACGATCATCAATTCTTGGAAGGGATCTTGATAAAAATCATTTGTTCCGATACTCTGTTTCTTCTCAGCATCATCAATTATTGGAAGGCATCTTGATAAAGATCATTTCTTCCGATACTCTGTTTCTTCTCAGCATCATCAATTCTTGCAAGGCATCTTGATAAAGATCATTTCTTCCGATACTCTGTTTCTTCTCCGCATCATCAATTCTTGGAAGGTATCTTGATAAAAATCATTTCTTCCGATACTCTTTTTCTTCTCAGCATCATCAATTCTTGGAAGGCATCTTGATAAAGATCATATTTCTTCCGATACTCTGTTTCTTCTTAGCATTATCAATTCTTGCAAGGCATCTTGGTAAAAATCATTTTTTCCGGTACTCTGTTTCTTCTCAGCATCATCAATTCTTGAAAGGCATCTTGATAAAAATCATTTCTTCCGATACTTTGTTTCTTCTCAGCATCATCAATTCTTGGAAGACATCTTGATAAAAATCATTTCTACTGGTACTCTATTTCTTCTCAGCATCATTATTTCTTGGAAAGCATCTTGATAAAGATAATTTCTTCCGATACTCTGTTTCTTCTCAGCATCATCAGTTCTTGGAAGGCATCTTAATAAAAATCATTTCTTCCGATACTCTGTTTCTTCTCAGCATCATCAATTCTTGGGAGGCATCTTGATAAAAATCATTTCTTCTGATACTCTATTTCTTCTCAGCATCATCAATTCTTGGAAAGCATCTCGATAATGATAATTGCTTCCGATACTCTGTTTCTTCTCAGCATCATCCATTCTTGGAAGGCATCTTGATAAAGATTATTTCTTCCGATACTCTGTTTCTTCACAGCATCATCAATTCATGGAAGGCATCTTGATAAAGATCATTTCTTCCGATACTCTATTTCTTCTCACCATCATCATCTCTTGGAAGGGATCTTGATAAAAATCATTTGTTCCGATACTCTGTTTCTTCACAGCATCATCAATTCATGGAAGGCATCTTGATAAAGATCATTTCTTCCGATACTCTATTTCTTCTCACCATCATCAATTCTTGGAAGGGATCTTGATAAAAATCATTTGTTCCGATACTCTGTTTCTTCTCAGCATCATCAATTCTTGGAAGGCATGTTGATACAAATCATTTCTTCCGATACTCTGTTTCTTCTCAGCATCATCAATTCTTGGAAGGGATCTTAATAAAAATCATTTCTTCCGAAACTCTATTTCTTCTTAGCATCATCAATTCTTGGAAGGCATCTTGATAAAGATCATTTCTTCTGATACTCTGTTTCTTCTCAGGATCATCAATTCTTGGAAGGCATCTTGATAAAGATCATTTCTTTCGAAACACTGTTTCTTCTCAGCATCATCAATTCTTGGAAGACATCTTGATAAAGATCATTTCTTCCGATACTCTGTTTCTTCTCCGCATCATCAATTCTTGGAAGGCATCTTGATAAAAATCATTTCTTCCGATACTCTTTTTCTTCTAAGCATCATCAATTCTTGGAAGGCATCTTGATAAAGATCATTTCTTCCAATACTCTATTTCTTCTCACCATCATCAATTCTTGGAAGGGATCTTGATAAAAATCATTTGTTCCGATACTCTGTTTCTTCACAGCATCATCAATTCATGGAAGGCATCTTGATAAAGATCATTTCTTCCGATACTCTATTTCTTCTCACCATCATCAATTCTTGGAAGGGATCTTGATAAAGATCATTTCTACCGGTACTCTATTTCTTCTCAGCATCATTATTTCTTGGAAAGCATCTTGATAAAGATCATTTCTTCCGATACTCTGTTTCTTCTCAGCATCATCAATTCTTGGAAGGCATCTTGATAAAAATCATTTCTTCCGATACTCTGTTTCTTCTCAGCATCATCAATTCTTGGAAGGCATCTTGATAAAAATCATTTCTTCTGATACTCTGTTTCTTCTCAGCATCATCAATTCTTGGAAAGCATCTCGATAATGATAATTGCTTCCGATACTCTGTTTCTTCTCAGCATCATCAATTCTTGGAAGACATCTTAATAAAGATCATTTCTTCCGATACTCTGTTTCTTCACAGCATCATCAATTCATGGAAGGTATCTTGATAAAGATCATTTCTTCCGATACTCTATTTCTTCTCACCATCATCATCTCTTGGAAGGGATTTTGATAAAAATCATTTGTTCCGATACTCTGTTTCTTCACAGCATCATCAATTCATGGAAGGCATCTTGATAAAGATCATTTCTTTCGAAACTCTGTTTCTTCTCAGCATCATCAATTCTTGGAAGGCATCTTGATAAAGATCATTTCTTCCGATACTCTGTTTCTTCTCCGCATCATCAATTCTTGGAAGGCATCTTGATAAAAATCATTTCTTCCGATACTCTTTTTCTTCTCAGCATCATCAATTCTTGGAAGGCATCTTGATAAAGATCGTATCTTCCGATACTCTGTTTCTTCTCAGCATCATCAACTCTTGGAAGGCATCTTGATAAAGATCATTTCTTCCGATACTCTGTTTCTTCTCAGCATCATCAATTCTTGGATGGCATCTTGATAAAAATCATTTCTTCCGATACTCTGTTTCTTATCAAATCTTTGATGGTATCATGTTAAAATTCATTTCTTCCGATACTCTATTTCTTCTTAGCATCATCAATTCTTGGAAGGCATCTTGATAAAGACTATTTCATCCGATACTCTGTTTCTACTCAGCATCATCAATTCTTGAAATGCATCTTGATAAAAATCATTTCTTCCGATACTCTTTTTCTTCTCAGCATCATCAATTCATGGAAGGCATCTTGATAAAGATCATTTCTTCCGATACTCTGTTTCTTCTCAGAATCATCAATTCTTGGAAGGCATCTTGATAAAGATCATTTCTTACGATACTCTGTTTCTTCTCAGCATCATCTATTCTTGGAAGGCATCTTGATAAAGATCATTTCTTTCGATACTCTGTTTCTTATCAAATCTTTGAAGGCATCATGTTAAAATTCATTTCTTCCGATACTCTGTTTCTTCTTAGCATCATCAATTCTTGGAAGGCATCTTGATAAAGACGATTTCTTCCGATACTCTGTTTCTACTCAGCATCATCAATTCTTGAAATGCATCTTGATAAAAATTATTTCTTTCGATACTCTTTTTCTTCACAGCATCATCAATTCTTCGACGGCATCTTGATAAAGATCATTTCTTCCAATACTCTAATTCTTCTCAGCATCATCAATTCTTGGAAGGCATCTTGATAATGATCATTTCTTCCGATACTCTGTTTCTTCTCAGCATCATCAATTCTTGCAAGGCATCTTGATAAAGATCATTTCTTCCGATACTCTGTTTCTTCTCCGCATCATCAATTCTTGGAAGGTATCTTGATAAAAGTCATTTCTTCCGATACTCTTTTTCTTCTCAGCATCATCAATTCTTGGAAGGCATCTTGATAAAGATCGTTTCTTCCGATACTCTGTTTCTTCTCAACATCATCAACTCTTGGAAGGCATCTTGATAAAGATCAATTCTTCCGATACTCTGTTTCTTCTTAGCATCATCAATTCTTGGATTGCATCTTGATAAAAATCATTTCTTCTGATACTCTGATTCTTCTCAGCATCATCAATTCATGGAAGGCATCTTGATAAAAATCATTTCTTCCGATACTCTGTTTCTTCAAAGCATCATCTATTCTTCGAAGGCATCTTGATAAAGATCATTTCTTCCGATAAGCTGTTTCTTCTCCGCATCATTAATTCTTGGAAGGTATCTTGATAAAAATCATTTCTTCCGATACTCTGTTTCTTCTCAGCATCATCAATTCTTGGAAGGCATCTTGATAAAGATCATTTCTTCCGATACTCTGTTTCTTCTCAGCATCATCAACTCTTCGAAGGAATCTTGATAAAGATCATTTCTTCCGATACTCTGTTTCTTCTCTGCATCATCAATTCTTGGATGGCATCTCGATAAAAATCATTTCTTCTGAAACTCTGTTTCTTCTCAGCATCATCAATTCATGGAAGGCATCTTGATAAAGATCGTTTCTTCCGATACTCTGTTTCTTCTCCGCATCATCAATTCTTGGTAGGCATCTTGATAAAAATCATTTCTTCCGATACTCTTTTTCTTCTCAGCATCATCAATTCTTGGAAGGCATCTTGATAAAGATCGTTTCTTCCGATACTCTGTTTCTTCTCAGCATCATCTATTCTTGGAAGGCATCTTGATAAAGATCATTTCTTTCGTTACTCTGTTTCTTATCAAATCTTTGAAGGCATCATGTTAAAATTCATTTCTTCCGATACTCTGTTTCTTCTTAGCATCATCAATTCTTGGAAGGCATCTTGATAAAGACGATTTCTTCCGATACTCTGTTTCAACTCAGCATCATCAATTCTTGAAATGCATCTTGATAAAAATTATTTCTTTCGATACTCTTTTTCTTCACAACATCATCAATTCTTCGACGGCATCTTGATAAAGATCATTTCTTCCAATACTCTGTTTCTTCTCAGCATCATCCATTCTGGGAAGTCATCTTGATAAAGATCATTTCCTCCGATACTCTATTACTTCTCAGCATTATCTATTCTGGGAAGTCATCTTGATAAAGATCATTTCCTCCGATACTCTGTTTCTTCTCAGCATCATCAATTCTTGGAATGCATCTTGATAAAGATCATTTCTTCCGACACTCTGTTTCTTCACAGCATCATCAATTCTTGGAAAGCATCATGATAAAGATCATTTCTTCTGATACTCTATTTCTTCTCAGCATAATCAATTCTTGGAAGGCATCTTGATACACATCATTTCTTCCGATACTCTGTTTCTTCTCAGCATCATCAATTCTTGGAAGAGATCTTGATAAAAATCATTTCTTCCGAAACTCTGTTTCTTCTCAGCATCATCAATTCTTGCAAGGCATCTTGATAAAGATCATTTCTTTCGATACTCTGTTTCTTCTCCGCATCATCAATTCTTGGAAGGTATCTTGATAAAAGTCATTTCTTCCGATACTCTTTTTCTTCTCAGCATCATCAATTCTTGGAAGGCATCTTGATAAAGATCGTTTCTTCCGATACTCTGTTTCTTCTCAGCATCATCAACTCTTGGAAGGAATCTTGATAAAGATCATTTCTTCCGATACTCTGTTTCTTCTCAGCATCATCAATTCTTGGATGGCATCATAATAAAAATCACTTCTTCCGATACTCTGTTTCTTCTCCGCATCATCAATTCTTAGAAGGTATCTTGATAAAAGTCATTTCTTCCGAAACTCTATTTCTTCTCAGCATCATCAATTCTTGGAAGGCACCTTGATAAAGATCATTTCTTCCGATACTCTGTTTCTTCTCATCATCATCAATTCTTGGAAGAGATGTTGATAAAAATCATTTCTTCCGAAACTCTGTTTCTTCTCAGCATCATCAATTCTTGGAAGGCATCTTGATAAAGATCATTTCTTCCAATACTCTAATTCTTCTCAGCATCATCAATTCTTGGAAGGCATCTTGATAATGATCATTTCTTCCGATACTCTGTTTCTTCTCAGCATCATCAATTCTTTCAAGGCATCTTGATAAAGATCATTTCTTCCGATACTCTGTTTCTTCTCCGCATCATCAATTCTTGGAAGGTATCTTGATAAAAGTCATTTCTTCCGATACTCTTTTTCTTCTCAGCATCATCAATTCTTGGAAGGCATCTTGATAAAGATCGTTTCTTTCGATACTCTGTTTCTTCTCAACATCATCAACTCTTGGAAGGCATCTTGATAAAGATCATTTCTTCCGAAACTCTGTTTCTTCACAGCATCATCAATTCTTGGAAAGCATCTTGATAAAGATCATTTCTTCTGATACTCTATTTCTTCTCAGCATCATCAATTCTTGGAAAGCATCTTGATAAAGATCATTTCTTCTGATACTCTATTTCTTCTCAGCATCATCAATTCTTGGAAGGCATCTTGATAAAAATCATTTCTTCCGATACCCTGTTTCTTCTCAGCATCATCAATTCAAGGAAGGTATCTTGATAAACATTATTTCTTCTGATACTCTGTTTTTTCTCAGCATCATCTATTCTTGGAAGGTATCTTGATAAAGATAATTTCTTCCGATACGCTGTTTCTTCTCAGCATCCTCAAATCTTTGAAGGCATCTTGTTAAAATTCATTTCTTCCAATACTCTGTTTCATCTCAGCATCATCAATTCTAGGAAGTCATCTTGATAAAGATCATTTCCTCCGATACTCTGTTTCTTCTCAGCATCATCAATTCATGGAAGGCATCTTGATAAAGATCGTTTCTTCCGATACTCTGTTTCTTCTCCGCATCATCAATTCTTGGTAGGCATCTTGATAAAAATCATTTCTTCCGATACTCTGTTTCTTCTTAGCATCATCAATTCTTGGAAGAGATCTTGATAAAAATCATTTCTTCCGAAACTCTGTTTCTTCTCAGCATCATCAATTCTTGCAAGGCATCTTGATAAAGATCATTTCTTTCGATACTCTGTTTCTTCTCCGCATCATCAATTCTTGGAAGGTATCTTGATAAAAGTCATTTCTTCCGATACTCTTTTTCTTCTCAGCATCATCAATTCTTGGAAGGCATCTTGATAAAGATCGTTTCTTCCGATACTCTGTTTCTTCTCAGCATCATCAACTCTTGGA
>JBBPBS010000115.1:382736-418516 GCA_037974835.1 Cicer judaicum | reverse complement strand
AGCATCATCAATTCTTGGAAGAGATCTTGATAAAAATCATTTCTTCCGAAACTCTGTTTCTTCTCAGCATCATCAATTCTTGCAAGGCATCTTGATAAAGATCATTTCTTTCGATACTCTGTTTCTTCTCCGCATCATCAATTCTTGGAAGGTATCTTGATAAAAGTCATTTCTTCCGATACTCTTTTTCTTCTCAGCATCATCAATTCTTGGAAGGCATCTTGATAAAGATCGTTTCTTCCGATACTCTGTTTCTTCTCAGCATCATCAACTCTTGGATGGCATCATAATAAACATCACTTCTTCCGATACTCTGTTTCTTCTCCGCATCATCAATTCTTAGAAGGTATCTTGATAAAAGTCATTTCTTCCGAAACTCTATTTCTTCTCAGCATCATTAATTCTTGGAAGGCATCTTGATAAAGATCATTTCTTCCGGTACTCTGTTTCTTCTCAGCATCATCAATTCTTGGAAGAGATGTTGATAAAAATCATTTCTTCGGAAACTCTATTTCTTCTCAGCATCATCAATTCTTGGAAGGCATCTTGATAAAGATCATTTCTTCCAATACTCTAATTCTTCTCAGCATCATCAATTCTTGGAAGGCATCTTGATAATGATCATTTCTTCCGATACTCTGTTTCTTCTCAGCATCATCAATTCTTGCAAGGCATCTTGATAAAGATCATTTCTTCCGATACTCTGTTTCTTCTCCGCATCATCAATTCTTGGAAGGTATCTTGATAAAAGTCATTTCTTCCGATACTCTTTTTCTTCTCAGCATCATCAATTCTTGGAAGGCATCTTGATAAAGATCGTTTCTTCCGATACTCTGTTTCTTCTCAACATCATCAACTCTTGGAAGGCATCTTGATAAAGATCATTTCTTCCGATACTCGGTTTCTTCTTAGCATCATCAATTCTTGGATTGCATCTTGATAAAAATCATTTCTTCCGATACTCTGATTCTTCTCAGCATCATCAATTCATGGAAGGCATCTTGATAAAAATCATTTCTTCTGATACTCTGTTTCTTCAAAGCATCATCTATTCTTCGAAGGCATCTTGATAAAGATCATTTCTTCCGATAAGCTGTTTCTTCTCCGCATCATTAATTCTTGGAAGGTATCTTGATAAAAATCATTTCTTCCGATACTCTGTTTCTTCTCAGCATCATCAATTCTTGGAAGGCATCTTGATAAAGATCATTTCTTCCGATACTCTGTTTCTTCTCAGCATCATCAACTCTTCGAAGGCATCTTGATAAAGATCATTTCTTCCGATACTCTGTTTCTTCTCTGCATCATCAATTCTTGGATGGCATCTCGATAAAAATCATTTCTTCTGATACTCTGTTTCTTCTCAGCATCATCAATTCATGGAAGGCATCTTGATAAAGATCGTTTCTTCCGATACTCTGTTTCTTCTCCGCATCATCAATTCTTGGTAGGCATCTTGATAAAAATCATTTCTTCCCATACTCTTTTTCTTCTCAGCATCATCAATTCTTGGAAGGCATCTTGATAAAGATCGTTTCTTCCGATACTCTGTTTCTTCTCAGCATCATCAACTCTGGGAAGGCATCTTGATAAAGATCATTTCCTCCGATACTCTTTTTCTTCTCAGCATCATCAATTCTTGGAAGGCAATTGATAAAGATCTTTTCTTCCGATACTCTGATTCTTCTCAGCATCATCAATTCATGGAAGGGATCTTGATAAAAATCATTTCTACCGATACTCTGGTTCTTCTCAGCATCATCAATTCTTGAAAGGCATCTTGATAAAGATCGTTTCTTCCGATACTCAGTTTCTTCTCAGCATCATTAACTCTTGGAAGGCATCTTGATAAAGATCATTTCTTCCGATACTCTGTTTCTTCTCAGCATCATCAATTCTTGGAAGGCATCTTGATAAAGATCGTTTCTTCCGATACTCAGTTTCTTCTCAGCATCACCAACTCTTGGAAGGCATCTTGATAAAGATCATTTCTTCTGATACTCTTATTCTTCTCAGCATCATCAATTCTTGGAAGGCATCTTGATACACATCATTTCTTCCGATACTCTGTTTCTTCTCAGCATCATCAACTCTTCGAAGGCATCTTGATAAAGATCATTTCTTCTGATACTCTGTTTCTTCTCTGCATCATCAATTCTTGGATGGCATCTCGATAAAAATCATTTCTTCTGATACTCTGTTTCTTCTCAGCATCATCAATTCATGGAAGGCATCTTGATAAAGATCGTTTCTTCCGATACTCTGTTTCTTCTCCGCATCATCAATTCTTGGTAGGCATCTTGATAAAAATCATTTCTTCCGATACTCTTTTTCTTCTCAGCATCATCAATTCTTGGAAGGCATCTTGATAAAGATCGTTTCTTCCGATACTCTGTTTCTTCTCCGCATCATCAATTCTTGGAAGGTATATTGATAAAAGTCATTTCTTCCGATACTCTTTTTCTTCTCAGCATCATCAATTCTTGGAAGGCATCTTGATAAAGATCGTTTCTTCCAATACTCTGTTTCTTCTCAGCATCATCAACTCTTGGAAGGCATCTTGATAAAGATCATTTCTTCAGATACTCTGTTTCTTCTCAGCATCATCAATTCTTGGATGGCATCTTGATAAAAATCATTTCTTCCGATACTCTGTTTCTTCTCAGCATCACCAATTCATGGAAGGCGTCTTGATAAAAATCATTTCTACCGGTACTCTATTTCTTATGAGCATCATCATTTCTTGGAAAGCATCTTGATAAAGATCATTTCTTCCGATACTTTTTTTCTTCTCAGCATCATCAATTCATAGAAGGCATCTTGATAAAAATCATTTCTTCCGATACTCTGTTTCTTCTCAGCATCATCAATACAAGGAAGGCATCTTGATAAACATTATTTCTTCCGATACTCTGTTTTTTCTCAGCATCATCTATTCTTGGAAGGCATCTTGATAAAGATCATTTCTTCCGATACTCTGTTTCTTCTCAGCATCCTTAAATCTTTGAAGGCATCTTGATAAAAATCATTTGTTTCGATACACTTTTTCTTCTCAGCATCATCAATTCTTGCAAGGCATCTTGATAAAGATCATTTCTTCCGATACTCTATTTCTTCTTAGCATCATCAATTCTTGGAAGGCATCTTGATAAAGATCATTTCTTCCGATACTCTATTTCTTCTCAGCATCATCTATTCTGGGAAGGCATCTTGATAAAGATCATATTTCTTCCGATACTCTGTTTCTTCTCAACATCATCAATTCTTGGAAGGCATCTTGATAAAAATCATTTCTTTTGATACTCTGTTTCTTCACAGCATCATCAATTCTTGGAAAGCATCTTGATAAAGATCATTTCTTCCGATACTCTGTTTCTTCTCAGCATCATCAATTCTTGGAAGGCATCTTGATAAAGATCATTTCTTACGATACTCTGTTTCTTCTCAGCATCAACTATTCTTGGAAGGCATCTTGATAAAGATCATTTCTTCCGATACTCTGATTCTTCTCAGCATCATCAATTAATGGAAGGCATCTTGATAAAAATCATTTCTTCCGATACTCTGTTTCTTCAAAGCATCATCTATTCTTCGAAGGCATCTTGATAAAGATCATTTCTTCCGATACTCTGTTTCTTCTCCGCATCATCAATTCTTGGAAGGTATCTTGATAAAAGTCATTTCTTCCGATACTCTTTTTCTTCTCAGCATCATCAATTCTTTGAAGGCATCTTGATAAAGATCGTTTCTTCCGATACTCTGTTTCTTCTCAGCATCATCAACTCTTGCAAGGCATCTTGATAAAGATCATTTCTTCCGATACTCTGTTTCTTCTCCGCATCATCAATTCTTGGAAGGTATATTGATAAAAATCATTTCTACCGATAATCTGGTTCTTCTCAGCATCATCAATTCTTGAAAGGCATCTTGATAAAGATCGTTTCTTCCGATACTCAGTTTCTTCTCAGCATCATTAACTCTTGGAAGGCATCATGATAAAGATCATTTCTTTTGATACTCTGTTTCTTCTCAGCATCATCAATTCTTGGAAGGCATCTTGATAAAGATCATTTCTTCCGATACTCTGTTTCTTCTCCGCATCATCAATTCTTGGAAGGTATCTTGATAAAAGTCATTTCTTCCGATACTCTCTTTCTTCTCAGCATCATCAATTCTTGGAAGGCATCTTGATAAAGATCGTTTCTTCCGATACTCTGTTTCTTCTCAGCATCATCAACTCTTGGAAGGCATCTTGATAAAGATCATTTCTTCCGATACTCTATTTCTTCTCAGCATCATGTATTCTGGGAAGGCATCTTGATAAAGATCATATTTCTTCCGATACTCTGTTTCTTCTCAACATCATCAATTCTTGGAAGGCATCTTGATAAAAATCATTTCTTTTGATACTCTGTTTCTTCACAGCATCATCAATTCTTGGAAAGCATCTTGATAAAGATCATTTCTTCCGATACTCTGTTTCTTCTCAGCATCATCAATTCTTGGAAGGCATCTTGATAAAGATCATTTCTTACGATACTCTGTTTCTTCTCAGCATCCTCTATTCTTGGAAGGCATCTTGATAAAGATCATTTCTTCCGATACTCTGATTCTTCTCAGCATCATCAATTCATGGAAGGCATCTTGATAAAAATCATTTCTTCCGATACTCTGTTTCTTCAAAGCATCATCTATTCTTCGAAGGCATCTTGATAAAGATCATTTCTTCCGATACTCTGTTTCTTCTCAGCATCATCAATTCTTGCAAGGCATCTTGATAAAGATCATTTCTTCCGATACTCTGTTTCTTCTCCGCATCATCAATTCTTGGAAGGTATCTTGATAAAAATCATTTCTACCGATACTCTGGTTCTTCTCAGCATCATCAATTCTTGAAAGGCATCTTGATAAAGATCGTTTCTTCCGATACTCAGTTTCTTCTCAGCATCATTAACTCTTGGAAGGCATCTTGATAAAGATCATATCTTCTGATACTCTGTTTCTTCTCAGCATCATCAATTCTTGGAAGGCATCTTGATAAAGATCATTTCTTCCGATACTCTGTTTCTTCTCCGCATCATCAATTCTTGGAAGGTATCTTGATAAAAGTCATTTCTTCCGATACTCTTTTTCTTCTCAGCATCATCAATTCTTTGAAGGCATCTTTATAAAGATCGTTTCTTCCGATACTCTGTTTCTTCTCAGCATCATCAACTCTTGGAAGGCATCTTGATAAATATAATTTCTTCCGATACTCTGTTTCTTCTCAGCATCATCATTTCTTGGATGGCATCTTGATAAAAATCTTTTCTTCCGATACTCTGATTCTTCTCAGCATCATCAATTCATGGAAGGGATCTTGATAAAAATCATTTCTTCCGATACTCTGTTTCTTCAAAGCATCATCTATTCTTCGAAGGCATCTTGATAAAGATCATTTCTTCCGATACTCTGTTTCTTCTCAGCATCATCAATTCTTGCAAGGCATCTTGATAAAGATCATTTCTTCTGATAATCTGTTTCTTCTCCGCATCATCAATTCTTGGAAGGTATCTTGATAAAAATCATTTCTTCCGATACTCTGGTTCTTCTCAGCATCATCAATTCTTGGAAGGCATCTTGATAAAGATCGTTTCTTCCGATACTCAGTTTCTTCTCAGCATCATCAACTCTTGGAAGGCATCTTGATAAAGATCATTTCTTCTGATACTCTTATTCTTCTCAGCATCATCAATTCTTGGAAGGCATCTTGATACACATCATTTCTTCCGATACTCTGTTTCTTCTCAGCATCATCAATTCTTGGAAGAGATCTTGATAAAAATCATTTCTTCCGAAACTCTATTTCTTCTCAGCATCATCAATTCTTGGAAGGCATCTTGATAAAGATCATTTCTTCCAATACTCTAATTCTTCTCAGCATCATCAATTCATGGAAGGCATCTTGATAAAGATCATTTCTTCCGATACTCTGTTTCTTCAAAGCATCATCTATTCTTCGAAGGCATCTTGATAAAGATCATTTCTTCCGATACTCTGTTTCTTCTCAGCATCATCAATTATTGCAAGGCATCTTGATAAAGATCATTTCTTCCGATAATCTATTACTTCTCAGCATCATCAATTCTTGGAAGGCATCTTGATAAAAATCATTTCTACCGATACTCTATTTCTTCTCAGCATCATCATTTCTTGGAAAGCATCTTGATAAAGATCATTTCTTCCGATACTTTTTTTCTTCTCAGCATCATCAATTCTTAGAAGGCATCTTGATAAAAATCATTTCTTCCGATACCCTGTTTCTTCTCAGCATCATCAATTCAAGGAAGGTATCTTGATAAACATTATTTCTTCCGATACTCTGTTTTTTCTCAGCATCATCTATTCTTGGAAGGTATCTTGATAAAGATAATTTCTTCCGATACTCTGTTTCTTTTCAGCATCCTCAAATCTTTGAAGGCATTTTGTTAAAATTCATTTCTTCCGATACTCTGTTTCTTCTCAGCATCATCAATTCTTGGAATGCATCTTGATAAAGATCATTTCTTCCGATACTCTGTTTCTTCACAGCATCATCAATTCTTGGAAGGCATCTTGATAAAGATCGTTTCTTCCGATACTCTGTTTCTTCTCAGCATCATCAACTCTGGGAAGGCATCTTGATAAAGATCATTTCTTCCGATACTCGGTTTCTTCTCAGCAACATCAATTCTTGGATGGCATCTTGATAAAGATCATTTCTTCCGATACTCGGTTTCTTCTCAGCATCATCAACTCTGGGAAGGCATCTTGATAAAGATCATTTCTTCCGATACTCGGTTTCTTCTCAGCAACATCAATTCTTGGATGGCATCTTGATAAAGATCATTTCTTCCGATACTCTGTTTCTTCTCCGCATCATCAATTCTTGGAAGGTATCTTGATAAAAGTCATTTCTTCCGATACTCTTTTTCTTCTCAGCATCATCAATTCTTGGACGGCATCTTGATAAAGATCATTTCTTCCGATACTTTGTTTCTTCTCAACATCATCAATTCTTGGAAGGCATCTTGATAAAGATCATTTCTTCCGATACTTTGTTTCTCCACAGCATCATCTATTCTGGGAAGGCATCTTGATAAAGATCATTTCTTCCGATACTCTGTTTCTTCTCAGCATCATCAATTATTGGAAGGCATCTCGATAAAAATCATTTCTTCTGATACTCTGTTTCTTCTCAGCATCATCAATTCTTGGAAGGCATCTTGATAAAGATAATTTCTTTCAATACTCTGTTTCTACTCAGCATCATCAATTTTTCGAATGCATCTTGATACAAATCATTTCTTCCGATACTCGGTTTCTTTTCAGCAACATCAATTCTTGGAAGGCATAATTTTAAAAATTATTTTTTTCGATACTGTTTTTCTTCACAGCATCATCAATTCTTGAAGGCATCTTGATAAAGATCATTTCTTCCGATACTCTGTTTCTTCTCAGCATCTTCAATTCTTGGAAGGCATCTTGATAAAGATCATTTCTTCCAATACTCTGTTTCTTCTCAGCATCATCTATTCTAGGAAGTCATCTTGATAAAGATCATTTCCTCCGATACTCTGTTTCTTCTCAGCATCATCAATTCTTGGAAGGCATCTTGATAAAAATCATTTCTTCTGATACTCTGTTTCTTCTCAGCATCATCAATTCTTGCAAGGCATCTTGATAAAGCTCATTTCTTCCGATACTCTGTTTCTTCTCCGCATCATCAATTCTTGGAAGGTATCTTGATAAAAGTCATTTCTTCCGATACTCTTTTTCTTCTCAGCATCATCAATTCTTGGAAGGCATCTTGATAAAGATCGTTTCTTCCAATACTCTGTTTCTTCTCAGCATCATCAACTCTTGGAAGGCATCTTGATAAAGATCATTTCTTCCGATCCTCTGTTTCTTCTCAGCATCATCAATTCTTGGATGGCATCTTGATAATAATCATTTCTTCCGATACTCTGTTTCTTCTCAGCATCATCAATTCATGGAAGGCGTCTTGATAAAAATCGTTTCTACCGGTACTCTATTTCTTCTGAGCATCATCATTTCTTGGAAAGCATCTTGATAAAGATCATTTCTTCCGATACTTTTTTTCTTCTCAGCATCATCAATTCTTAGAAGGCATCTTGATAAAAATCATTTCTTCCGATACTCTGTTTCTTCTCAGCATCATCAATACAAGGAAGGCATCTTGATAAACATTATTTCTTCCGATACTCTGTTTTTTCTCAGCATCATCTATTCTTGGAAGGCATCTTGATAAAGATCATTTCTTCCGATACTCTGTTTCTTCTCAGCATCCTTAAATCTTTGAAGGCATCTTGATAAAAATCATTTCTTTCGATACTCTTTTTCTTCTCAGCATCATCAATTCTTGCAAGGCATCTTGATAAAGATCATTTCTTCCGATACTCTATTTCTTCTCAGCATCATCTATTCTGGGAAGGCATCTTGATAAAGATCATATTTCTTCCGATACTCTGTTTCTTCTCAACATCATCAATTCTTGGAAGGCATCTTGATAAAAATCATTTCTTTTGATACTCTGTTTCTTCACAGCATCATCAATTCTTGGAAGGCATCTTGATAAAGATCATTTCTTCCGATACTCTGTTTCTTCTCAGCATCATCAATTCTTGGAAGGCATCTTGATAAAGATCATTTCTTACGATACTCTTTTTCTTCTCAGCATCATTTATTCTTGGAAGGCATCTTGATAAAGATCATTTCTTTCGATACTCTGTTTCTTATCAAATCTTTGAAGGTATCATGTTAAAATTCATTTCTTCCGATACTCTGTTTCTTCTTAGCATCATCAATTCTTGGAAGGCATCTTGATAAAGACGATTTCTTCCGATACTCTGTTTCTACTCAGCATCATCAATTCTTGAAATGCATCTTGATAAAAATCATTTCTTCCGATACTCGGTTTCTTCTCAGCAACATCAATTCTTGGAAGGCATCTTGATAAAAATTATTTCTTTCGATACTCTTTTTCTTCACAGCATCATCAATTCTTGGACGGCATCTTGACAAAGATCATTTCTTCCAATACTCTATTTCTTCTCAGCATCATCTATTCTGGGAAGTCATCTTGATAAAGATCATTTCCTCCGATACTCTGTTTCTTCTCAGCATCATCAATTCTTGGAATGCATCTTGATAAAGATCATTTCTTCCGATACTTTGTTTCTTCACAGCATCATCAATTCTTGGAAAGCATCTTGATAAAGATCATTTCTTCTGATACTCTGTTTCTTCTCAGCATCATCTATTCTTGGAAGGCATCTTGATACACATCATTTCTTCCGATACTCTGTTTCTTCTCAGCATCATCAATTCTTGGAAGAGATCTTGATAAAAATCGTTTCTTCCGAAACTCTGTTTCTTCTCAGCATCATCAATTCTTGGAAGGCATCTTGATAAAGATCATTCTTCCAATACTCTAATTCTTCTCAGCATCATCAATTCTTGGAAGGCATCTTGATAAATATCATTTCTTCCGATACTCTGTTTCTTCTCAGCATCATCAATTCTTGCAAGGCATCTTGATAAAAATCAATTCTTCCGATACTCTGTTTCTTCTCCACATCATCAATTCTTGGAAGGAATCTTGATAAAAGTCATTTCTTCCGATACTCTGTTTCTTCTCCGCATCATCAATTCTTGGAAGGTATCTTGAAAAAATCATTTCTTCCGTTACTCTGTTTCTTCTCAGCATCATCAATTCTTGGAAGGCATCTTGATAAAGATCGTTTCTTCGGATACTCTGTTTCTTCTCAGCATCATCAATTCTTGCAAGGCATCTTAATAAAGATCATTTCTTCCGATAAGCTATTTCTTCTCAGCATCATCAATTCTTGGAAGGCATCTTGATAAAAATCATTTCTTCTGATACTCTGTTTCTTCTCAGCATCATCAATTCTTGGAAGGCATCTTGATAAAGATCATTTCTTCCGATACTCTGTTTCTTCTCAGCATCATCAACTCTTCGAAGGCATCTTGATAAAGATCATTTCTTCCGATACTCTGTTTCTTCTCTGCATCATCAATTCTTGGATGGCATCTCGATAAAAATCATTTCTTCTGATACTCTGTTTCTTCTCAGCATCATCAATTCATGGAAGGCATCTTGATAAAGATCGTTTCTTCCGATACTCTGTTTCTTCTCCGCATCATCAATTCTTGGTAGGCATCTTGATAAAAATCATTTCTTCCGATACTCTTTTTCTTCTCAGCATCATCTATTCTTGGAAGGCATCTTGATAAAGATCGTTTCTTCCGATACTCTGTTTCTTCTCAGCATCATCAACTCTGGGAAGGCATCTTGATAAAGATCATTTCTTCCGATACTCTTTTTCTTCTCAGCATCATCAATTCTTGGAAGGCATCTTGATAAAGATCGTTTCTTCCGATACTCTGTTTCTTCTCAGCATCATCAACTCTGGGAAGGCATCTTGATAAAGATCATTTCTTCCGATACTCGGTTTCTTCTCAGCAACATCAATTCTTGGATGGCATCTTGATAAAGATCATTTCTTCCGATACTCTCTTTCTTCTCAACATCATCAACTCTTGGAAGACATCTTGATAAAAATGATTTCTTCCGATACTCTGTTTCTTGTCAGCATCATCAATTCTTGGAAGGCATCTTGATAAAAATCATTTCTACTGGTACTCTATTTCTTCTCAGCATCATCATTTCTTGGAATGCATCTTGACAAAGATCATTTCTTTTGATACTTTTTTTGTTCTCAACATCATCAATTCTTAGAAGGCATCTTGATAAAAATCATTTCTTCCGATACTCTGTTTCTTCTCCGCATCATCAATTCTTGGAAGGTATCTTGATAAAAATCATTACTTCCGATACTCTGTTTCTTCTCAGCATCATCAATTCTTGGAAGGCATCTTGATAAAGATCGTTTCTTCCGATACTGTATTTCTTCTCAGCATCATCAACTCTTGGAAGGCATCTTGATAATGATCATTTCTTCCGATACTCTGTTTCTTCTCAGCATCATCAATTCTTGCAAGGCATCTTGATAAAGATCATTTCTTCCGATACTCTGTTTCTTCTCCGCATCATCAATTCTTGGAAGGTATCTTGATAAAAGTCATTTCTTCCGATACTCTTTTTCTTCTCAGCATCATCAATACAAGGAAGGCATCTTGATAAACATTATTTCTTCCGATACTCTGTTTTTTCTCAGCATCATCTATTCTTGGAAGGCATCTTGATAAAGATCATTTCTTCCGATACTCTGTTTCTTCTCAGCATCCTTAAATCTTTGAAGGCATCTTGATAAAAATCATTTCTTTCGATACTCTTTTTCTTCTCAGCATCATCAATTCTTGCAAGGCATCTTGATAAAGATCATTTCTTCCGATACTCTATTTCTTCTCAGCATCATCTATTCTGGGAAGGCATCTTGATAAAGATCATATTTCTTCCGATACTCTGTTTCTTCTCAACATCATCAATTCTTGGAAGGCATCTTGATAAAAATCATTTCTTTTGATACTCTGTTTCTTCACAGCATCATCAATTCTTGGAAGGCATCTTGATAAAGATTATTTCTTCCGATACTCTGTTTCTTCTCAGCATCATCAATTCTTGGAAGGCATCTTGATAAAGATCATTTCTTACGATACTCTGTTTCTTCTCAGCATCATTTATTCTTGGAAGGCATCTTGATAAAGATCATTTCTTTCGATACTCTGTTTCTTATCAAATCTTTGAAGGTATCATGTTAAAATTCATTTCTTCCGATACTCTGTTTCTTCTTAGCATCATCAATTCTTGGAAGGCATCTTGATAAAGACGATTTCTTCCGATACTCTGTTTCTACTCAGCATCATCAATTCTTGAAATGCATCTTGATAAAAATCATTTCTTCCGATACTCGGTTTCTTCTCAGCAACATCAATTCTTGGAAGGCATCTTGATAAAAATTATTTCTTTCGATACTCTTTTTCTTCACAGCATCATCAATTCTTGGACGGCATCTTGACAAAGATCATTTCTTCCAATACTCTATTTCTTCTCAGCATCATCTATTCTGGGAAGTCATCTTGATAAAGATCATTTCCTCCGATACTCTGTTTCTTCTCAGCATCATCAATTCTTGGAATGCATCTTGATAAAGATCATTTCTTCCGATACTCTGTTTCTTCACAGCATCATCAATTCTTGGAAAGCATCTTGATAAAGATCATTTCTTCTAATACTCTGTTTCTTCTCAGCATCATCAATTCTTGGAAGGCATCTTGATACACATCATTTCTTCCGATACTCTGTTTCTTCTCAGCATCATCGATTCTTGGAAGAGATCTTGATAAAAATCGTTTCTTCCGAAACTCTGTTTCTTCTCAGCATCATCAATTCTTGGAAGGCATCTTGATAAAGATCATTCATCCAATACTCTAATTCTTCTCAGCATCATCAATTCTTGGAAGGCATCTTGATAAATATCATTTCTTCCGATACTCTGTTTCTTCTCAGCATCATCAATTCTTGCAAGGCATCTTGATAAAAATCAATTCTTCCGATACTCTGTTTCTTCTCCACATCATCAATTCTTGGAAGGAATCTTGATAAAAGTCATTTCTTCCGATACTCTGTTTCTTCTCCGCATCATCAATTCTTGGAAGGTATCTTGAAAAAATCATTTCTTCCGTTACTCTGTTTCTTCTCAGCATCATCAATTCTTGGAAGGCATCTTGATAAAGATCGTTTCTTCGGATACTCTGTTTCTTCTCAGCATCATCAATTCTTGCAAGGCATCTTGATAAAGATCATTTCTTCCGATAAGCTATTTCTTCTCAGCATCATCAATTCTTGGAAGGCATCTTGATAAAAATCATTTCTTCTGATACTCTGTTTCTTCTCAGCATCATCAATTCTTGGAAGGCATCTTGATAAAGATCATTTCTTCCGATACTCTGTTTCTTCTCAGCATCATCAACTCTTCGAAGGCATCTTGATAAAGATCATTTCTTCCGATACTCTGTTTCTTCTCTGCATCATCAATTCTTGGATGGCATCTCGATAAAAATCATTTCTTCTGATACTCTGTTTCTTCTCAGCATCATCAATTCATGGAAGGCATCTTGATAAAGATCGTTTCTTCCGATACTCTGTTTCTTCTCCGCATCATCAATTCTTGGTAGGCATCTTGATAAAAATCATTTCTTCCGATACTCTTTTTCTTCTCAGCATCATCTATTCTTGGAAGGCATCTTGATAAAGATCGTTTCTTCCGATACTCTGTTTCTTCTCAGCATCATCAACTCTGGGAAGGCATCTTGATAAAGATCATTTCTTCCGATACTCTTTTTCTTCTCAGCATCATCAATTCTTGGAAGGCATCTTGATAAAGATCGTTTCTTCCGATACTCTGTTTCTTCTCAGCATCATCAACTCTGGGAAGGCATCTTGATAAAGATCATTTCTTCCGATACTCGGTTTCTTCTCAGCAACATCAATTCTTGGATGGCATCTTGATAAAGATCATTTCTTCCGATACTCTCTTTCTTCTCAACATCATCAACTCTTGGAAGACATCTTGATAAAAATGATTTCTTCCGATACTCTGTTTCTTCTCCGCATCATCAATTCTTGGAAGGTATCTTGATAAAAATCATTACTTCCGATACTCTGTTTCTTCTCAGCATCATCAATTCTTGGAAGGCATCTTGATAAAGATCGTTTCTTCCGATACTGTATTTCTTCTCAGCATCATCAACTCTTGGAAGGCATCTTGATAAAGATCATTTCTTCCGATACTCTGTTTTTTTGCAGCATCATCAATTCTTGGATGGCATCTTGATAAAGATCATTTCTTCCGATACTCTGTTTCTTCACAACATCATCAACTCTTGGAAGGCATCTTGATAAAGATCATTTCTTCCGATACTCTGTTTCTTCTCAGCATTATTAATTCTTGGAAGGCATCTTGATAAAAATAATTTCTTCCGGTACTCTGTTTCTTCTCAGCATCATCAATTCTTGGAAGACATCTTGATAAAAATGATTGCTTCCGATACTCTGTTTCTTCTCAGCATCATCAATTCTTGGAAGGCATCTTGATAAAAATCATTTCTACCAGTACTCTATTTCTTCTCAGCATCATCATTTCTTGGAATGCATCTTGATAAAGATCATTTCTTTGGATACTTTTTTTCTTCTCAGCATCATCAATTCTTAGAAGGCATCTTGTTAAAAATCATTTCTTCCGAAACTCTGTTTCTTCTCAGCATCATCAATTCAAGGAAGGCATCTTGATAAACATTATTTCTTCCGATACTCTGTTTCTTCTCAGCATCTTGGAAGGAATCTTGATAAAGCTGATTTCTTCCGATACTCTGTTTCTTCTCAACATCATCAACTCTTCGAAGGCATCTTGATAAAGATCATTTCTTCCGATACTCTGTTTCTTCTCAGCATCATCAATTCTTGGAAGGCATCTTGATAAAAATCATTTCTTCCGATACCCTGTTTCTTCTCAGCATCATCAATTCAAGGAAGGTATCTTGATAAACATTATTTCTTCTGATACTCTGTTTTTTCTCAGCATCATCTATTCTTGGAAGGTATCTTGATAAAGATAATTTCTTCCGATACTCTGTTTCTTCTCAGCATCCTCAAATCTTTGAAGGCATCTTGTTAAAATTCATTTATTCCGATACTCTGTTTCATCTCAGCATCATCAATTCTTGGAAGGCATCTTGATAAAGATCATTTCTTCCGATACTCTGTTTCTACTCAGCATCATCAATTTCTGGAATGCATTTTGATAAAAATCATTTCTTCCAATACTCGGTTTCTTCTCAGCATCATCAATTCTTGGAAGGCATATTGATAAAAATCATTTCTTCTGAAACTCTGTTTCTTCTCAGCATCATCAATTCTTGGAAAGCATCTTGATAAAGATCATTTCTTCCGATACTTTGTTTCTTCTCAACATCATCAATTCTTGGAAGGCATCTTGATAAAGATCATTTCTTCCGATACTCTGTTTCTTCACAGCATCATCTATTCTGGGAAGGCATCTTGATAAAGATCATTTCTTCCGATACTCTGTTTCTTCTCAGCATCATCAATTATTGGAAGGCATCTTGATAAAAATCATTTCTTCTGAAACTCTGTTTCTTCTCAGCATCATCAATTCTTGGAAAGCATCTTGATAAAGATCATTTCTTCCGATACTCTGTTTCTTATCAAATCTTTGAAGGCATGTTGTTAAAATTCATTTCTTCCGATACTTTGTTTCTTCTCAGCATCATCAATTCTTGGAAGGCATCTTGATAAAGATGAGTTCTTCCGATACTCTGTTTCTACTCAGCATCATCAATTTTTGAATGCATCTTGATAAAAATCATTTCTTCCGATACTGGGTTTCTTCTCAGCAACATCAATTCTTGGAAGGCATATTGTTAAAAATTATTTTTTTCGATACTGTTTTTCTTCACAGCATCATCAATTCTTAAAAGTCATCTTGATAAAGATCATTTCTTCCGATACTCTGTTTCTTCTTAGCATCTTCAATTCTTGGAAGGCATCTTGATAAAGATCATTTCTTCCGATACTTTGTTTCTTCTCAACATCATCAATTCTTGGAAGGCATCTTGATAAAGATCATTTCTTCCGATACTCTGTTTCTTCACAGCATCATCTATTCTGGGAAGGCATCTTGATAAAGATCATTTCTTCCGATACTCTGTTTCTTCTCAGCATCATCAATTATTGGAAGGCATCTTGATAAAAATCATTTCTTCTGAAACTCTGTTTCTTCTCAGCATCATCAATTCTTGGAAAGCATCTTGATAAAGATCATTTCTTCCGATACTCTGTTTCTTATCAAATCTTTGAAGGCATGTTGTTAAAATTCATTTCTTCCGATACTTTGTTTCTACTCAGCCGCATCAATTCTTGGAAGGCATCTTGATAAAGATGAGTTCTTCCGATACTCTGTTTCTACTCAGCATCATCAATTTTTGAATGCATCTTGATAAAAATCATTTCTTCCGATACTGGGTTTCTTCTCAGCAACATCAATTCTTGGAAGGCATATTGTTAAAAATTATTTTTTTCGATACTGTTTTTCTTCACAGCATCATCAATTCTTAGAAGTCATCTTGATAAAGATCATTTCTTCCGATACTCTGTTTCTTCTTAGCATCTTCAATTCTTGGAAGGCATCTTGATAAAGATCATTTCTTCCAATACTCTGTTTCTTCTCAGCATCATCTATTCTAGGAAGTCATCTTGATAAAGATCATTTCCTCCGATACTCTGTTTCTTCTCAGCATCATCAATTCTTGGAAGGCATCTTGATAAAAATCATTTCTTCTCATACTCTGTTTCTTCTCAGCATCATCAATTCTAGGAAAGCATCTTGATAAAGATAATTGCTTCCGATACTCTTTTTCTTCTCAGCATCATCAATTCTTGGAAGGCATCTTGATAAAAATCATTTCTTCTCATACTCTGTTTCTTCTCAGCATCATCAATTCTAGGAAAGCATCTTGATAAAGATAATTGCTTCCGATACTCTTTTTCTTCTCAGCATCATCAATTCTTGGAAGGCATCTTGATAAAAATCATTTCTTCTCATACTCTGTTTCTTCTCAGCATCATCAATTCTAGGAAAGCATCTTGATAAAGATAATTGCTTCCGATACTCTTTTTCTTCTCAGCATCATCAATTCTTGGAAGGCATCTTGATAAAAATCATTTCTTCTCATACTCTGTTTCTTCTCAGCATCATCAATTCTAGGAAAGCATCTTGATAAAGATAATTGCTTCCGATACTCTTTTTCTTCTCAGCATCATCAATTCTTGGAAGGCATCTTGATAAAAATCATTTCTTCTCATACTCTGTTTCTTCTCAGCATCATCAATTCTAGGAAAGCATCTTGATAAAGATAATTGCTTCCGATACTCTTTTTCTTCTCAGCATCATCAATTCTTGGAAGGCATCTTGATAAAAATCATTTCTTCCGATACTCTGTTTCTTCTCAGCATCATCAATTCTTGGAAGGCATCTTGATACAAATCATTTCTTCCGATACTCTGTTTCTTCTCAGCATCATCAATTCTTGGAAGGGATCTTAATAAAAATCATTTCTTCCGAAACTCTGTTTCTTCTCAGCATCATCAATTCTTGGAAGGCATCTTGGTAAAGATCATTTCTTCCGATACTCTGTTTCTTCTCAGCATCATCAATTCTTGGAAGGCATCTTGATAAAGATCATTTCTTTCGAAACTCTGTTTCTTCTCAGCATCATCAATTCATGGAAGGCATCTTGATAAAGATCATTTCTTCCGATACTCTGTTTCTTCTCTGCATCATCAATTCTTGGAAGGCATCTTGATAAAAATCATTTATTCCGATACTCTTTTTCATCTCAGCATCATCAATTCTTCGAAGGCATCTTGATAAAGATCGTTTCTTCCGATACTCTGTTTCTTCTCAGCATCATCAACTCTTGGAAGGAATCTTGATAAAAATCATTTCTTTCGATACTCTTTTTCTTCTCAGCATCATCAATTCTTGCAAGGCATCTTGATAAAGCTCATTTCTTCCGATACTCTGTTTCTTCTCCGCATCATCAATTCTTGGAAGGTATCTTGATAAAATTCATTTCTTCCGATACTTTTTTTCTTCTCAGCATCATCAATTCTTGGAAGGCATCTTGATAAAGATCGTTTCTTCCGATACTCTGTTTCTTCTCAACATCATCAACTCTTGGAAGGCATCTTGATAAAGATCATTTCTTCCGATACTCTATTTTTTCTCAACATCATCAATTCTTGGAAGGGATCTTGATAAAAATCATTTCTTCCGAAACTCGGTTTCTTCTCAACATCTTGGAAGGCATCTTGATAAAGATCATTTCTTCCGATACTCTGTTTCTTCTCAACATCATCAAGTCTTGGAAGGCATCTTGATAAAGATCTTTTCTTCCGATACTCTTTATCTTCTCACATCATCAATTCTTGGAAGGCATCTTGATAAACATCATTTCTTCCGATACTCGATTTCTTCACAACATCATCAATTCTTGGAAGGCATCTTGAGAAAAATCATTTCTTCCAATACTCTGTTTCTTCTCAGTATCATCAATTCTTGGAAGGCATCTTGATAAAGATTGTTTCTTCCGATACTCTAGTTCTTCTCAGCATCATCAATTCTTGGAAGGCATCTTGATAAAAATCATTTCCTCCGATACTCTGTTTCTTCTCAGCATCATCAATTCTTGGAAGGGATCTTGATAAAAATCAATTCTTCCGAAACTCTGTTTCTTCTCAGCATCTTGGAATGCATCTTTATAACGATCATTTCTTCCGATACTCTGTTTCTTCTGAACATCATCAACACTTGGAAGGCATCTTGATAAAGATCATTTCTTCCGATACTCTGTTTCTTCTCAGCATCATCAATTCTTGGAATGCATCTTCATATAAATCATTTCTTCCGATACTCTGTTTCTTCTCAACATTATCAAAACTTGGAAGGCATCTTGATAAAGATTATTTCTTCCGATACTCTGTTTCTTCTCAGCATCATGAATTCTTGGAATCCATCTTGATATAAATTATTTCTTACGATACTCTGTTTCTTCTCAGCATCATCAATTCTTGGATGGCATCTTGATAAAAATCATTTCTTCCGATACTCTATTTCTTCTCAGCATCATCAATTCTTGGAAGGCATCTTGATACAAATCATTTCTTCCGATACTCTGTTTCTTCACAGCATCATCAATTCTTGGAAGGCATCTTGATAAAGATCATTTCTTCCGAAACTCTGTTTCTTCTCAGCATCATCAATTCTTGGAAGGCATCTTGATAATGATCATTTCTTCCGATACACTGTTTATTCACAGCATCATCAATTCTTGGAAGGCATATTGATAAAAATTATTTCTTCCGATACTCTGTTTCTTCTCAGCAACATCAATTCTTGGAAGGCATCTTGATAAAGATCATTTCTTCAGATACTCTGTTTCTTCTCAGCATCATCAATTCTTGGAAGGCATCTTGATAAAGATCGTTTATTCCGATACTCTATTTCTTCACAGCATCATCAATTCTTGGAAGGGATCTTCATAAAAATTATTTCTTCTGATACTCTGTTTCTTCTCAGCATGATCAATTCTTGGAAAGCATCTTGATAAAGATAATTTCTTCCGATACTCTGTTTCTTCTCAGCATCATCTATTCTTGTAAGCCAACTTGTTAAAATTCGTTTCTTCCGATACTCTGTTTCTTCTCAGCATCATCAATTCTTGGAAGGCATCTTGATAAAAATCATTTCTTTCGATACTCTTTTTCTTCTCAGCATCATCAATTCTTGGACGGCATCTTGATAAAGATCATTTCTTCCGATACTCTGTTTCTTCTCAACGTCATCAATTCTTGGAAGGCATCCTCATAAAGATAATTTCTTCCGATACTCTGTTTCTTCTCAGCATCATCTATTCTTGTAAGGCATTTTGTTAAAAATCATTTCTTCCGATACTCTTTTTCTTCTCAGCATCATCAATTCTTGGAAGGCATCTTGATAAATATCATTTCTTCCGATACTCTGTTTCTTCTCATCATCATCATTTCTTGGAAGGCATCTTGATAAAGATCATTTCTTCCGATACTCTATTTTTTCTCAACATCATCAATTCTTGGAAGGGATCTTGATAAAAATCATTTCTTTCGAAACTCGGTTTCTTCTCAGCATCATCAATTCTTGGAAGGCATCTTGATAAAGATCATTTCTTCCGATACTCTGTTTCTTCTCAGCATCGTCTATTCTTCGAATGCATCTTGTTAAAATTCCTTTCTTCCGATACTCTATTTCTTCTCAGCATCATCAATTCCTGGAAGGCATCTTGATAATGATCATTTCTTCCGACACACTGTTTCTTCAGAGCATCATCAATTCTTGGAAGGCATCTTGATAAAAATTATTTCTTTCGATACTCTGTTTCTTCTCAGCATCATCAATTCTTGTAAGGCATCTTGATAAAGATCATTTCTTCAGATACTCTGTTTCTTCTCAGCATGATCAATTCTTGGAAAGCATCTTGATTAAGATAATTTCTTCTGATACTCTGTTTTTCTCGACATCATCTTTTCTTGGAAGGCATCTTGATAAAGATCCTTTCTTCAGATACTCTGTTTCTTCTCAACATCATTAATTCTTGGAAGGCATCTAGATAAAGATCGTTTCTTCCGATACTCTGTTTCTTCACAGCATCATCAATTCTTGGAAAGGATGTTGATAAAAATTATTTCTTCCGATACTCTGTTTATTCTCAGCATGATCAATTCTTGGAAAGCATCTTGATGAAGATCATTTCTTCCGATAAACTGTTTCTTCTCAGCATCATCAATTCTTGGAAGGCATCTTGATAAAGATAATTTCTTCAGATAATCTGTTTCTTCTCAGCATCATCAATTCTTGGAAGGCATCTTGATAAAGATAGTTCCTTCCAATACTCTATTTCTTCACAGCATCGTCAATTCTTGGAAGGGATCTTGATAAAAATTATTTCTTCTGATACTCTATTTCTTCTCAGCATGATCAATTCTTGGAAAGCATCCTCATAAAGATAATTTCTTCCGATACTCTGTTTCTTCTCAGCATCATCTATTCTTGTAAGGCATTTTGTTAAAATTCATTTCTTCCGATACTCTTTTTCTTCTCAGCATCATCAATTCTTGGAAGGCATCTTGATAAATATCATTTCTTCCGATACTCTGTTTCTTCTCATCATCATCAATTCTTGGAAGGCATCTTGATAAAAATCATTTCTTCCGATACTCCGTTTCTTCTCAGCATCATCAATTCATGGAAAGCATCTTGATGAAGATCATTTCTTTCGATACACTGTTTCTTCTCAGCATCATCAATTCTTGGAAGGTATCTTGATGAAGATCATTTCTTCCGATACTCTGTTTCTTCTCAGCATCGTCTATTCTTCGAATGCATCTTGTTAAAATTCCTTTCTTCCGATACTCTATTTCTTCTCAGAATCATCAATTCTTGGAAGGCATCTTGATAATGATCATTTCTTCCGACACACTGTTTCTTCACAGCATCATCAATTCTTGGAAGGCATCTTGATAAAAATTATTTCTTCAGATACTCTGTTACTTCTCAGCATCATCAATTCTTGGAAGACATCTTGATAAAGATCGTTTCTTCAGATACTCTGTTTCTTCTCAGCATGATCAATTCTTGGAAAGCATCTTGATTAAGATAATTTCTTCCGATACTCTGTTTCTTCTCAGCATCATCTATTCTTGGAAGGCATCATATTAAAATTCATTTCTTTCGATACTCTGTTTCTTCTCAACATCATCAATTCTTAGAAGGCATCTTGATAAAGATCATTTCTTCTGATACATTGTTTCTTCTCATTATCATCAATTCTTGGAAGGCATCTTGATAAAGATCATTTCTTTTGATACTCTGTTTCTTCTCAGCATCATCAATTCTTGGAAAGCATCTTGATAAAAATCATTTCTTCCGATACTATGTTTCTGCTCAGCATCATCAATTCTTGGAAAGCATCTTGATGAAGATCATTTCTTCCGATACTCTGTTTCTTATCAGCATCATCAATTCTTTGAAGGTATGTTGATGAAGATCAATTCTTCCGATACTCTGTTTCTTCTCAGGATCATCAATTCTTGGAAGGCATCTTGATAAAAATCATTTCTTCCGATACTCTGTTTCTTCTCAGCATCATCAATTCTTGGAAGGCATCTTGATAAAGATCATTTCTTCCGATACTCTGTTTCTTCTCAGCATCATCAATTCTTGGAAAGCATCTTGATGAAGATCATTTCTTCCGATACTCTGTTTCTTCTCAGCATCATCAATTCTTGGAAGGTATCTTGACGAAGATCATTTCTTCCGATACTCTATTTCTTCTCAGCATCATCAATTCTTGGAAGGCATCTTGATAATGATCATTTCTTCCGATACACTTTTTCTTCAAAGCATCATCAATTCTTGGGAGGCATCTTGATAAAAATTATTTCTTCCGATACTCTGTTTCTTCTCAACATCATCAATTCTTGGAAGGCATCTTGATAAAGATTATTTCTTCTGATACTCTAGTTCTTCTCAACATGATCAATTCTTGGAAAGCATCTTGATAAAGATAATTTCTTCCGATACTCTGTTTCTTCTCAGCATCATCTATTCTTGGAAGGCATCTTGTTAAAATTCATTTCTTCCGATACTCTGTTTCTTCTCAGCATCATCTATTCTTGGAAGGAATCTTGATAATGATCATTTCTTCCGACACACTGTTTCTTTAGAGCATCATCAATTCTTGGAAGGCATCTTGATAAAAATTATTTCTTTCGATACTCTGTTTCTTCTCAGCATCATCAATTCTTGTAAGGCATCTTGATAAAGATCATTTCTTCAGATACTCTGTTTCTTCTCAGCATGATCAATTCTTGGAAAGCATCTTGATTAAGATAATTTCTTCTGATACTCTGTTTTTCTCGACATCATCTATTCTTGGAAGGCATCTTGATAAAGATCCTTTCTTCAGATACTCTGTTTCTTCTCAACATCATTAATTCTTGGAAGGCATCTAGATAAAGATCGTTTCTTCCGATACTCTGTTTCTTCACAGCATCATCAATTCTTGGAAGGGATGTTGATAAAAATTATTTCTTCCGATACTCTGTTTATTCTCAGCATGATCAATTCTTGGAAAGCATCTTGATGAAGATCATTTCTTCCGATACACTGTTTCTTCTCAGCATCATCAATTCTTGGAAGGCATCTTGATAAAGATTATTTCTTCAGATAATCTGTTTCTTCTCAGCATCATCAATTCTTGGAAGGCATCTTGATAAAGATAGTTCCTTCCAATACTCTATTTCTTCACAGCATCGTCAATTCTTGGAAGGGATCTTGATAAAAATTATTTCTTCTGATACTCCGTTTCTTCTCAGCATGATCAATTCTTGGAAAGCATCTTGATAAAGATAATTTCTTCCGATACTCTATTTATGCTCAGCATCATCTATTCTTGGATGGCATCTTGTTAAAATTCATTTCTTCCGATACTCTGTTTCTTCTCAGCATTAATTCTTGGAAGGCATCTTGATATAGATCATTTCTTCGGATACTCTGTTTCTTCTTAGCATCATCAATTCTTGGAAGGCATCTGGATAAAAATCTTTTCTTCCGATACTCTGTTTCTTCTCAGCATCACAAATTCTTGGAATGCATCTTGATAAAGATGATTTCTTCCGATACTCTGTTCCTTCTCACCATCATCAATTCTTGGAAGGCATCTTGATAAAGATCGTTTCTTCCGATACTCTGTTTCTTCTCTGCATCATCAATTCTTGGAAAGCATCTTGAATTTCTTCTGATACTCTGTTTCTTCTCAGCATCATTAATTCTTGGAAAGCATCTTGATGAAGATCATTTCTTCCGATACTCTGTTTCTTCTTAGCATCATCAATTCTTGGAAGGTATCTTGATGAAGATAATTTCTTCCGATACTCTATTTCTTCTCAGCATCATCAATTCTTGGAAGGCATCTTGATAATGATCATTTCTTCCGATACACTGTTTCATCACATCATCATCAATTCCTGGAAGGCATCTTGATAATCTGTTTCTTCTCAGCATCATCAATTCTTGGAAAGCATCTTGATGAAGATCATTTCTTCCAATACTCTGTTTCTTATCAGCATCATCAATTCTTGGAACGTATGTTGATGAAGATCAATTCTTCCGATACTCTGTTTCTTCTCAGC
Organism: Cicer judaicum; assembly: GCA_037974835.1. Classification (NCBI taxonomy): domain Eukaryota; kingdom Viridiplantae; phylum Streptophyta; class Magnoliopsida; order Fabales; family Fabaceae; genus Cicer; species Cicer judaicum. Next base: position 394,686 of record JBBPBS010000115.1, on the reverse strand, counting down.
ATCATCAATTCTTGGAAGGCATCTTGATAAAAATCATTTCTTCCGATACTCTGTTTCTTCTCAGCATCATCAATTCTTGGAAGGCATCTTGATAAAGATCATTTCTTCCGATACTCTGTTTCTTCTCAGCATCATCAATTCTTGGAAAGCATCTTGATGAAGATCATTTATTCCGATACTCTGTTTCTTCTCAGCATCATCAATTCTTGGAAGGTATCTTGACGAAGATCATTTCTTCCGATACTCTATTTCTTCTCAGCATCATCAATTCTTGGAAGGCATCTTGATAATGATCATTTCTTCCGATACACTTTTTCTTCAAAGCATCATCAATTCTTGGAAGGCATCTTGATAATAATTATTTCTTCCGATACTCTGTTTCTTCTCAACATCATCAATTCTTGGAAGGCATCTTGATAAAGATCATTTCTTTCGATACTCTGTTTCTTCTCAGCATGATCAATTCTTGGAAAGCATCTTGATGAAGATCATTTCTTCCGATACTCTGTTTCTTCTCAGCATCATCAATTCTTGGAAGGTATCTTGACGAAGATCATTTCTTCCGATACTCTATTTCTTCTCAGCATCATCAATTCTTGGAAGGCATCTTGATAATGATCATTTCTTCCGATACACTTTTTCTTCAAAGCATCATCAATTCTTGGAAGGCATCTTGATAATAATTATTTCTTCCGATACTCTGTTTCTTCTCAACATCATCAATTCTTGGAAGGCATCTTGATAAAGATTATTTCTTCTAATACTCTAGTTCTTCTCAGCATGATCAATTCTTGGAAAGCATCTTGATAAAGATAATTTCTTCCGATACTCTGTTTCTTCTCAGCATCATCTATTCTTGGAAGGCATCTTGTTAAAATTCATTTCTTCCGATACTCTGTTTCTTCTCAGCATCATCAATTCTTGGAAGGCATCTTGATAATGATCATTTCTTCCGACACACTGTTTCTTCACAGCATCATCAATTCTTGGAAGGCATCTTGATAAAAATTATTTCTTCCGATACTCTGTTTATTCTCAGCATGATCAATTCTTGGAAAGCATCTTGATGAAGATCATTTCTTCCGATACACTGTTTCTTCTCAGCATCATCAATTCTTGGAAGGCATCTTGATAAAGATTATTTCTTCAGATAATCTGTTTCTTCTCAGCATCATCAATTCTTGGAAGGCATCTTGATAAAGATAGTTCCTTCCAATACTCTATTTCTTCACAGCATCGTCAATTCTTGGAAGGGATCTTGATAAAAATTATTTCTTCTGATACTCTGTTTCTTCTCAGCATGATCAATTCTTGGAAAGCATCTTGATAAAGATAATTTCTTTCGATACTCTATTTATGCTCAGCATCATCTATTCTTGGATGGCATCTTGTTAAAATTCATTTCTTCCGATACTCTGTTTCTTCTCAGCATTAATTCTTGGAAGGCATCTTGATAAAGATCATTTCTTTCGATACTCTGTTTCTTCTTAGCATCATCAATTCTTGGAAGGCATCTGGATAAAAATCTTTTCTTCCGATACTCTGTTTCTTCTCAGCATCACAAATTCTTGGAATGCATCTTGATAAAGATGATTTCTTCCGATACTCTGTTTCTTCTCACCATCATCAATTCTTGGAAGGCATCTTGATAAAGATCGTTTCTTCCGATGCTCTGTTTCTTCTCAGCATCATCAATTCTTGGAAAGCATCTTGAATTTCTTCTGATACTCTGTTTCTTCTCAGCATCATCAATTCTTGGAAAGCATCTTGATGAAGATCATTTCTTCCGATACTCTGTTTCTTCTCAGCATCATCAATTCTTGGAAGGTATCTTGATGAAGATCATTTCTTCCGACACTCTATTTCTTCTCAGCATCATCAATTCTTGGAAGGCATCTTGATAATGATCATTTCTTCCGATACACTGTTTCATCACATCATCATCAATTCCTGGAAGGCATCTTGATAATCTGTTTCTTCTCAGCATCATCAATTCTTGGAAGGCATCTTGATAAAGATAGTTCCTTCCAATACTCTATTTCTTCACAGCATCATCAATTCTTGGAAGGCATCTTGATAAAAATTATTTCTTCCGAAACTCTGTTTCTTCTCAGCATCATCAATTCTTGTAAGGCATCTTGATAAAGATCGTTTCTACTGATACTCTGTTTCTTCACAGCATCATCAATTCTTGGAAGGGATCTTGATAAAAATTATTTCTTCTGATACTCTGTTTCTTCTCAACATGATCAATTCTTGGAAAGCATCTTGATAAAGATAATTTCTTCCGATACTCTGTTTCTTCTAAACATCATCTATTCTTAGAAGGCATCTTGTTGAAATGCATTTCTTCCGATACTCTGTTTCTTGTCAGCATCATCAATTCTTGGAAGGCATCTTGATAAAGATCATTTCTTCCGATACTCTGTTTCTTCTCAACATCATCAATTATTGGAAGGCATCTTGATAATGATCATTTCTTCCGATACACTGTTTCTTCACAGCATCATCAATTCTTGGAAGGCATCTTGATAAAGATCGTTTCTTCCGATACTCTGTTTCTTGTCAACATCATCAATTCTTGGAAGGGATCTTGATAAAAATTATTTCTTCTGATACTCTGTTTCTTCTAAGCATCATCTATTCTTGGAAAGCATCTTGTTAAAATTCATTTCTTCCGATACTCCATTTCTTCTCAGCATCATCAAATCTTGGATGGCATCTTGATAAAGATCATTTCTTCCGATACTCTGTTTCTTCTCAGCATCATCAATTCTTGGAAGGTATCTTGATGAAGATCATTTCTTCCGATACTCTATTTCTTCTCAGCACCATCAATTCTTGGAAGGCATCTTGATAATGATCATTTCTTCCGATACACTGTTTCTTCACAGCATCATCAATTCTTGGAAGGCATGTTGATAAAGATCGTTTCTTTCGATACTCTGTTTCTTCTCAACATCATCAATTCTTGGAAGGGATCTTGATAAAAAATATTTCTTGTGATACTCTATTTCTTCTCAGCATGATCAATTCTTGGAAAGCATCTTGATAAAGATAATTTCTTCCGATACTCTGTTTCTTCTCAGCATCATCTATTCTTGGAAAGCATCTTGTTAAAATTCATTTCTTCTGATACTCCGTTTCTTCTCAGCGTCATCAATTCTTAGACGGTATCTTGATAAAGATCATTTCTTCCGATACTCTGTTTCTTCTCAGCATCATCAATTCTTGGAAGGTATCTTGATGAGGATCATTTTTTCCGATACTCTAACTTTTCTCAGCATGATCAATTCTTGGAAAGCATCTTGATGAAGATCATTTCTTTTGCGAATTCTTGAGATGCTAAAGAGGGACTGGACTGGCCAAAGGGATAAGGTACATCCTGTTGATGTTGAGCATTCTATTCTTCTTGCTCACTAAAGTTTTCTTCCGATACTCTGTTTCTTCTCAGCATCATCAATTCTTGGAAGGCATCTTGATAAAAATCATTTCTTCCGATACTGTTTTTCTTCTCAGCATCAATAAGTCTTGGAAGGCATCTTGATAAACATCATTTCTTCCGATACTCTGTTTCTTCTCAGCATGATCAATTCTTGGAAGGCATCTTGATAAAGATCGTTTCTTCGGATACTCTGTTTCTTCTCAGCATCATCAATTCTTGGAAGGCATCTTGATAAAAATCATTTATTCTGATACTCTGTTTCTTCTCAGCTTCATCAATTCTTGGAAGGCATCTTGATAAAAATCCTTTCTTCCGATATTCTGTTTCTTCTCAGCATCATCAATTCTTGGAAGGCATCTTGATAAAGGTCATTTCTTCTGAAACTCTGTTTCTTCGCAACATCATCAATTCTTGGAATGCATTTTGATAAAGGTCATTTCTTCTGAAACTCTGTTTCTTGTCAACATCATCAATTCTTGGAAGGCATCTTGATAAAAATAATTTCTTCCGATACTCTGTTTCTTCTCAACATCATCAATTCTTGGAAGGCATCTTGATGAAAATCATTTCTTCCGATACTCTGTTTCTTCTCAGCATCATCAATTCTTGGAAGGTATCTTGATAAAAATCATTTCTTCCGACACTTTATTTCTTCTCACCATTACAATGTGGAATCTTGATAAAGATTGGTACAATCCAAGAAGCTTTCTTAGTGCTTCAACCCAATATAATTTTCCAGTAATTATACTACTACTCATTCCTTCATGATTCTTCTTTTTTTCTTTTTCTTTCTTTTTGTGTATTCTTATTTTCATACGTTTTTCTTTTTAGGGTGATCGCTTCATACCCAATAGAAGTTTGATGAATCTTGATCAAGCTCATAGTTTCCTCACTAACAAATCAACCAAAAATATTCACAATCAAAATTCTAATGTATTCTTTTTCTTTGATTATTTAGACTTTTACATTTCAAGAAAATCAATTCTTGATCAAATTCTCAAGATTAATCTGGTTTTAATCTTTTGTTGTTTAATTCAATTTCGAAAATAGTTTGTTTTACAAAAATTGAGGCTTTATTTAACATCTTCTTCTTGTTATAATGGTAGGAAGCATATAGACAGAAATTGGAGGCCGTTTCTATATATATAATAATGCATAAAACAACCACCCACACACAAAATTAAAATATAGTAACAGTTCATTCCCTTGGGTTAGTGACCTCCAACTAGGTTTATTTTAGAGTGATTTTCAGCAGGTTGCACCCTGGATCAAGTCCAGTGGCGAAGCTTGACCGATAAGCTTGGGGTGGCCGACATAAAAATATTCGAACCTTATATATAATCTACAACACTTATCAAAATTATATTTTTTTTTTATTTTTCTTCATTCTCACAAATATATCTAAATTAATTAATTTAAGAAATATAAAACATCTTAAATGCACAAAAAAGAAAACTAAAACACTTTATATAGACAAAAAAAAATCTCAAACAAAAATGCAACAAAACTCAAACACCTTCTATACAACAAAAAAAAACTCAAATACTCTATATGACATAAAATCAAACACCTTGTGTGCAACAAAAAAATTCAAACATTTTGTATAAACATAAAATCAAACACCTTATGTGCAACACAAGAACTCTAAACAAGAATCAACACTTACATCCAATTGAAACTCCAAATCAAAATTCCAAACTCCAAATCAAAGCTCCAAACTCCACAACAACAAAATAAGGTTTAAATTTCATGCTAACTGAATAATATAAGCAAAAAGCTGCACTAACAAAATCAAAACTAACAAAATAGAAATCCGAATTCCAAATCAAAACTAACTAACAAAAATCAGCACTAACTAAATCAAGAGGTGAACAGAGAGGCGAGAGCGACGAACGACCACCGCCACAGGCCTGCAGCGAGCAGAGGAACGATTCGTGATTCGTAATCTGACAAAGGCAACGCGTTTGTGCGTCGTGAATCTGATTCTGGAGGAGGGAGAGAGGAAGGTTGTAACTTATAAGCAAAAGGGAGAGGCAGAATCGCTGTTGGAAAGAGAGAGGAAGAAAGAGAAAATTGAATTAAGTTTAGGTATTGTTGTAATTTTTTAATTTTAATCGGGGCATTATAGTCATTTCACGTATAATTTTTTTTTTTTGGGTGGTCGTGGCCCCCCTATGTCCTTACTAAGCTCCGCCCCTGGGATCAACGACTTCCTATTAAGACCAAAAAATTGGACAATCTGATACATAAAATTGGAAGTGGGGCATTTTGATATTAAAAAAAAAAATACTCCAAAAAAAAAATTCATGCCTCAAATTGTTAACTAGATTAATTATTTCTTTTTTGATATATTTTTAATTATGTTATTTTTTTTAATCAATAAAAAATAGTCTAATAAAAATATTAATTATTTTTCTCTTTGAAGAATAAATTTATAAAATTATATCAATTGTTAATAAATTTAATATTATAATTTTTTTTTAATTCTTGTATTTACTCAAAGGGTTGCATATTTAGAGACAAGTATTATTCAAGTCCATGTTTAAAATCAATTTTTTATTTATTTCTGGTACAATCAAGTTCTCCAACGTTTATGATTCCTATGAAATCTTGTTAGGAATAATCACAATCTCCAATGCTTAAAATATCTAAAAAACGACGAAAAATGGAATCATTTCAATGTGAAAAGATTAGCAAAAAAGTTTGAAATAAAACTGATGATTTCTCGAGTCCCTGAGTATACCCTTAACAACAAATATTAGAAATCTAATATATTTCATTTTCTTTCTTTTTTTCAACAGCAAAAGCAACATATTATTAAAAATTAATAAGTCCAACAAAAGTACAAGGAGTGTAAAGATGGAATAGAAAACAATTACTACAAAAAGGTGACATTTATCCTGGACAGTTATACAATTAAATGAAGAAAATAATAATTTTTAATTATATTTATACACCTCTGTTTAGACACAACGTGTATTATAACACCCTATTTTATTTAGAAGATTTTTTTTAATTAAAAGTTTGAAAATCTAAAACAAGTTAATATACGTTGAACTAATAATTCCAAGAACTTGAACATGGAAAACATGATTTGTCTGAAGAACAATGAAGAATAGCAAAGAACATAAATCCTAGTTCAATTTGACTTTTTAGATTCGATTGATTTTGTTCTGATTTTCTTCACTGGTGTTGGATTTGATTTTCGTCTTCGTCTACGCAAAATCGAAGATACTTTTTCTATTGTGGATAGTTATAGGTTCAACTTTATTTAACATCACAGTTAGTTTTGGTCTATAGTTCTATTGTTTTACTGTCGTAATGTTGCATTAGTTTTTTTGAAAATATCTGTAGGTGTTAGTTTTGGTGTATAGATCTACTGTTTCACTGTTGTTATGTTGCACTAATTTTTTTTAAAAATATTTGTAGAAGTGTTTAATTGTTGGTATAGATCCTGATGAAATTATGAAGCTCTTACAATCGTCAATGGCAATAGAAATTGATGAGAGTTGTGAAGAGGTGAGTAATATTTTGCCTGAATCTATGATTTGTTATTTAAATTTGAAGATTTGTTTTTATTTTGTGAAGTTAATGTGTATATTTTAGAGAGTTGGTGATATTACATTCTCTAACAGTTGTGCTAGCTCATACGAGGAAGAATTAGAAGAAAATGAAAAGGGGGATTTAGGTGTAGATTTGCAGGAACATGTTGTTCATTGCTCTGGTAATGTAGAAAAAATTAACTTCAAATAAAAAAGTTATGATGAAATAATGAGGTATCATTTTCCTAATAGTGAGGTTGTGTTTATGTTTTATAATTTGTATCGTTGTTTAAATGAATTTGTTGCTTGAAAGAGTAAAGTTGTTATGAATTGTGATGGTGAAATAGTTCAACAAACCTTTTTTTTTTTATCATAGGGAAGATATGTAAGATGAAAAATACAACAAATCTGTTAGTAGAAAACTAGAACATAAACCAATTAGTAGGTGTGGTTGTGAAGCTAGAATACAAGTACATGTCGAGAATTAGAGACAAGATCTCTTAATGTGTGGATCCAATAATTTACCTTGACACTGTCAATCAATATAATTAGTGTAATTACTGTCAGCATTATTTGTTGTCTTATTTTCTTGTAACGTCTTAATTCTAGCATTAATCATAGGATCATGTATCTGCTAGTGTTTGCTATATATATATGTACACTGTAATCACTAGAATACACAATAATATTATTCTTTACCTATCATTACATTTCCAAGTTGGTATCAGAGCACTTAAGTCCTGAAGGCTCTTGATCCAACACAAATCATGGCATCCGCTGCAGATTCAAAGTCCAGAAATGATCTCCCATTCACTATGTCTGTCAAGTTGGACAGAGACAACTATCCACTATGGAAATTTTTGGTGATCTCTATAGTCAAAGGCTGCAGGCTCGATGGGCACATGCTAGGGACAAATGAGTGTCCCGAAAAATTCATAGCTTCTACAAATTCAAGCAAGAATCCAAATCCTGCCTTTGAAGATTGGTAGGCTCATAATTCACAACTCGTTGGATGGTTGATGAATTCAATGACTATTGAAATGGCAACACAGTTGTTGCACTGTGAAACCTCAAAACAACTTTGGGATGAAGCCCAAAGCCTAGTAGGTGCACACACAAGATCTCGAGTCACTTAACTCAAATTTGAGTTTCACAGCATTAGAAAAGGAGAGATGAAGATGGAGGAGTATCTGGTCAAAATGAAGAATCTCACTAACAAGCTGAAACTTGTAGGCAGCTCCATTTCCAACTCAGATCTAATCATTCAAACTCTGAATGGTTTAGATTTTGAATACAACCCTATGGTGGTCAAGCTATCTGATCAAACTAGTCTCACTTGGGTTGATCTTCAGGCTCAATTGCTACCTTTGAGAGTAGACTTGATCAACTGAATAGCCTCACCAACTTAACCCTTAATGCTTCAGCAAATGTCTGTCACTTAACTCAAATTATTCAGCATGCAGTGACAGACAAGGGGCACACAATGCCTTCCTAGCCTCACAAAGCTCTCTTCAAGATTATGATTGGTACTTTGATCGTGGTGCAAGCAATCATGTGACACACCAAATTGAAAAATTCGAGGATCTGACAGAACATCATGGTAAGAACTCATTAATTGTTGGAAGTGGTGAAAAACTAAAGATTGTTGCCACAGGTTCCTCCAAACTAAACTCACTTAACTTACATGATGTCTTATATGTGCCCAATATTACCAAAAACTTGTTAAGTGTGTCGAAATTAACTGCTCACAATAACATTCTGGTTGAGTTTGATGCAAATTATTGTTTTGTGAAGGACAAGTTAATAGGGAAGGCAATCCTAAGAGGGACACTTAAAGATGACTTGTATCAGCTTTCAAGGACTGAAAGGGACCCGTGTGCTTATGTATCTGTCAAGGAAAGCTGGCATATAAGGCTTGGTCATCCAAATAATAAAGTCCTAGATAGAGTCTTGAAAAATTGTAATGTCAAACTATCACCTAGTGATCATTTTAACTTTTGTGAGACCTTTCAATATGGAAAAATGCATTTTTTACCCTTTAAAAACTCTTCCTTTCACGCTAAAGAAATCCTTGAATTAGTTCACACTGATGTCTGGGGACCTGCACCAGTAACATCCTCTTCGGGTTTCAAATATTATGTTCATTTCCTTAATAACTTTAGTAGATTTACCTGGATCTATCCTCTTAAACAGAAATCAGATACTGCACAAGCTTTTACCCAGTTTAAAAACATGGCAGAAAATCTGTTTAACAAAAGAATTAAAACAATCCAATGTGATGGTGGTGGTGAATATAAGGCTGTGCAAAACCATGCAATAGAAGAATGTCATGCCCTTACACATCACAACAAAATGGTAGGGCTGAGAGAAAACACAGACATATTGCTGAATTTGGCCCGACACTACGAGCACAAGCCAAAATGCCCTTACACTATTGGTGGGAAGCTTTCTCCACGTCAGTTTATCTCATAAACAGACTGCCATCTCTAGTCACTCAAAATGAAAGTCCTTACTCACTACTCTTTAGAAAGGAACCTGACTACAACTCCCTAAAACCCTTTGGGTGTGCTTGATATCCTTGTCTCAAGCCCTATAATCAGCACAAACTGCAGTTCCACACAACCAGATGTGTGTTCTTGGGCTATAGTAACTCCCACAAAGGATACTGTCGCGTCCGTTTTGTACGCAAAAAAGGAGTCGCCACCAATTTTATTTTTATTAAAGGAAAAATTGAATAAAACCTAAAATAATATTTTTGAACCAAAAATTTAGATTCGGGAGTCGATTACGAGTAGGGAAGTATTACCACCCTACAACGTTCATTAAAACGGTTACCCTATAATTAATTATATACAAACTATTTATTTATTTATTTCTTTATTTGTTGTTACCCAAAAAAATATAATAAAAAAAATATATATTATTTACATTAATGAAAGAAGAAAAAAATGTTTTTTTTCTATTAATTTAGTTTGACAAGCAGAAGAAGACCTTGCTCCTACGTATCCCCAGGTGCAATAGGGAAATCAAAACATATGTAGTTCTTTGGTAGAAAATTTTTGTGTGTTGACCGATTTTATTATTATTATTTTTTATGTATATACGTATTAAAAAATAAAAATAAAAATAAAAAATGTAATAATAATAATGAATATAATAATAATTATAATAATATTTGTCTGTTTTAAAGTAAAAAAAAAATTAATTTTAAAAAAAAAAAATTCGTAACGTGGCGGTATGTGAACGAGACAAATGGACACGACGGTGAAATAATCTATCAAATAATTTGCTCGTACATTGTCGGATCTGTCGCGACACAAAGACCACTAACGATTGAAAGTGAATAATATGGTGCAGCGAGCGAGGATGAATCTCATCCGGCGACAACAACCATTAATTCTAATCTTAAGGGTAAAAACATTTATCCGTTATAATTTTTTTTATTTGATAAAGACATATTATGAATTTTCTATTAAATTACAATCTGATGAAATTTATTTTTTTATCTATAGACATCAGTTAGTTATATTTTTTATTATTTTATATTACAAAAGAAAGCAATTTTAGGATCAAACGATTAAAAAAATAAAAGAAAGCTTAACATATGAACTTATTTATATAAAAAAAACAATAGAAAGAGAATATATATATATATATATATATATATATATATATATATATAAGATGTAAAATCAAAATAACTAATACGCAGACTAGAGAAAAGAATAAGGAAATGGTACCTTACTAGACAGATTACTTCAAGATCAGATTCTCTCCTTCACTCTTGCTAACTAATCTCTCTATTTTTTTTTTTTATGCTCTCAGTTTGTCCTTTCTCCTCCCCTCTTGCCCTCTTGTGGGAGACTATTTATAGACTTTTGGGTGTAGATTGCAAAAGACAAGAGAATAATTGTCAATTGATTACCATTAATCTATTTTTTTCGGTTTTCTTTTCTTTTAATTGGCCACAATTATACCGATTCTTATTGCCATTGATTTATTCTTCGGTTTCTTGTCTATTCAATTGATCACCATTATTCTGATTTTTATGACTATCAATTAATTTCTTTTATGATTTTTTTTCATTTATTTTGATCATCATTGCATCGATTTTTATGACAATCAATTCGTTTCTTTTCAATTTCCTTTATTTTTATTTCTTATTATTTTTTTTTATTTTAGAAAATAGTCTGAACAAGAATTATAGGCAAACAAGAATCGAAAACACTTGTGATTGTTTAGAGCTTACATTCCTAATTATTTATTTTTAGTTTTATATTTCTTTATATATTTATTATTATTGTCATTATTATTATTATTATTATTATTTCTTTTTTTAATAAAAAGTAAAAAATAAATCGGACAAAATTAGGTGTCAACAGCTGCCCCTCTTTACTTAGAATTTACTTGAGAATCAAAGTAAAAATAAGTAAAGATAACAACTCTAATTTTGTCCGAAAAAAATATTTTTTAGAAGAATGTGAGTCATTTTCCCGGCTTTGGGTGCGAGTCGTTTTCCCGGCTTCAACATGCGGGTCGTTTTCTCGGCGTTTGGTGCGAGTCGTTTTCCCGGCTTCAACATGCGGGTCGTTTTCTCGGCTTCAGGTGTGAGTCGTTTTCCCGGCTTCAATGTGCGGGTCGTTTTCTCGGCTTCAGGTGCGAGTCGTTTTTCCCGGCTTCAAAGTGCGGGTCGTTTTCTCGGCTTCGGGTGCGAGTCGTTTTCCCAGCTTCAACGTGCGGGTCGTTTTCTCGGCTTTAAATTTATAAAATGTCATGAATGAGTGAATGAATGAATGAATGAATGAATATGTGGGTTTTTATCAATATTTTTGTTGGACACGACCATTCAAATCATGAATGAGAAAAAACACTTATACCCTTTTCTTGAACGTGATATCTTTGATATTTTTCCTTTTCTTTTGTTCTTTCCTCTTTTCGTTTTTGTTTTTTTTTTTTTTTTGAG
>JBBPBS010000115.1:336915-382243 GCA_037974835.1 Cicer judaicum | reverse complement strand
TTTCTTTTTTGTTTTTTTTTGTTTTTTTGTTTTTTTTTACATTAGTTTTTGCCTAGATCGCCCTTTCGAGTTTTCAATCTAGCGGGTATATTTTTTTGTACCCTATTTTTACCTAGGTCGCCTTTTCAGGTTTTCAACCTAGCAGGTATTCATTGTTTACGCATAATACTTTTTTACGGCGTCTGAGTTTACAGGAAGAGCTAAATCTTTTCCATCCATATTCGTAAGGATCAAAGCTCCACCTGAGAAAGCTTTTTTCACAACGTATGGGCCCTCATAGTTAGGAGTTCATTTCCCACGATAATCTTTTTGAATTGGCGAGATCTTTTTTAGTACCAGGTCTCCTTCCTGGAATTCCATCTTTTCTGGTATAATTGCCCATGGCATAAGGCCGCCAACCTGTTTTCTTCAATCAAATTCAACTGATCAAAACGTGTTTGTACCCACTTCGACTCCTTTAGTTTAGCTTCCATTAATACTCTTAGCGAGGGGATTTCTACTTCAATAGGTAGCACAACCTCCATCCCATATACTAAGGAAAAAGGGGTTGCCCCAGTTGAAGTGCGTACCGAAGTACGATACCCGTGTAGTGCAAATGGCAACATCTCATGCCAATCTTTGTACGTTATAACCATTTTCTGAATAATTTTTTTTTATGTTTTTATTTGCTGCTTCGACTGCACCATTCATTTTTGGTCTGTATGGGGACGAGTTGTGGTGTTGAATTTTAAAGGTGGCACACAATTCATCCATCATTTTGTTATTTAGATTTGTGGCATTGTCAGTAATGATCTTGCTTGGTAGACCATAACGACATATTAACTCCCTTTTCATAAATTTGACTACCACATTTTTGGTTACATTGGCATATGAAGCGGCCTCTACCCATTTGGTAAAGTAATCAATTGCCACCAAGATGAAGCGATGTCCATTTGATGCTTTCGGTTCGATCATTCCGATGACATCTATGCCTCACATTGAGAATGGCCAAGGCGCTAAAAGGGTGTTCAGGGGCACTGGTGGGGCGTGGATTTTGTCAGCATATATTTGACACTTATGGCATTTCTTTACATAATTAAAACAATCTTTTTCTAGGGTGAGCCAATAATATCCGGCCCGAAGAATCTTTCTAGACATGGCATATCCATTCATATGGATCCCATAAGAGCCATCGTGGATATCTTGTAGAATTTCTTTCGCCTCATTGACATCAACACATCTGAGAAGTACCATATCGTGATTTCTCTTATACAAAATATTTTCGTTCACAAAAAAGCTCGCGGCTAACTGTCTTAGAGTTCTTTTCTCATTCTCCGATACTCTGGGAGGATATTCTTTATTTATAAGATAATGTTTGATGTCGTGATACCACGGTTTTCCGTCAGTTTCCTCTTCCATTACATGGCAATAGGCTGGATAATCTCGACTCTCCATTTTAATTGATGGGATTTCATCGTTTCTATTTATTTGGAACATAGATGATAAAGTAGCCAAAGCATCAGCCAATTGATTGTCTTCTCGAGGGACATGGTGAAATGTGATTTTGTCAAATTCTAAAGACAATTCTTTTATGTAGGTAAAATAAGGTATTAGCTTCTTATCTCGGGTTTCCCATTCTTGGTTAAGCTGATTAATGACTAGGGTTGAATCTCCATATACTTCTAGAACTTTCGCTTTTGATTCCAAAGCCGCTAAAATTCTCATGGCACAAGCTTCATATTCCGCCATATTATTGGTACAATCAAAACACAATCGCGCTGTAATAGGTATGAACCTTTTTTTCTGGAGATATTAAAACAACCCCAATCCCATGCCCCATTATGTTTGAGGCCCCGTCAAACAACAACGTCCATTTTCCATCATCATTTTCATCAGACAAAACCATGATGCTTTCGTCTGGGAATTCGCATTGCATTGATTTATAATCATCCACAGGTTGATTAGCTAGATAATCTGCTAAGGCACTCTTTGATGGCTTTCTGAATAACATAGGTAATATCATATTCTGATAACATCATCTGCCATCGAGCAATTCGCCCTGTGAGAGCCGGCTTTTCAAAAATGTACTTGATTGGATCCATTTTGGATATTAAATAAGTTGTATGGCAGAGCATGTATTGCCTCAAGCGACGAGCCGCCCATGCTAAGGCACAACAAGTACGTTCTAACATTGCATATCTTGTTTCAACATCTGTAAATTTTTTACATAGATAGTAAATGGCATGCTCTTTTTTTCCTGTTTCATCATGTTGCCCCAGTACGCATCCCATGGCCCCGTCGAGGACTGTAAGATACATAATCAAGGGTCGACCCAAAACTGGTGGGGCTAGAATTGGAGGCTTTTGCAAATATTGTCGGATTTTTTCAAATGCATTTTGACATTCTTCGTTCCACACAACTGGTTGATTTTTCCGTAAAAGTTTAAATATCGGTTCACAAGTAGTAGTTAGTTGTGATATAAATCTTGAAATATAATTTAGTCTCCCAAGAAAACCGTGAACTTCTTTTTCTGTACTCGGGGGAGGCATTTCTGCAATGGCTCGAATCTTATCGGGATCAACCTCTATTCCTCTTTGACTAACCACAAATCCCAATACTTTGCCCGATCTCACACCAAAAGTGCATTTGGAAGGGTTGAGCTTTAGCTTAAACTTTCTAAGTCTTTCGAAGAGTTTCTTTAGATCAATAATATGTTCTTCTTCTGTTTGTGACTTAGCAATCATGTCGTCTACATAAACTTCGACCTCTTTATGTATCATGTCATGGAATAGGGTTACCATAGCTCTTTGGTAGGTTGCCCCAGCGTTCTTCAGACCAAAAGGCATTACTTTGTAACAAAATGTTCCCCAAGGAGTGATGAAAGTAGTTTTTTCCATATCTTCAGCTGCCATCTTAATTTGATTATACCCAGAGAAACTATCCATAAAGGAAAAAGTGAATGGTGAGCCGTATTATCAACCAAAATATCAATGTGAGGTAACGGGAAATCGTCTTTAGGACTGGCTTTATTAAGGTCCCTATAATCGACACACGTTCGTACTTTGCCATCCTTTTTGGCACTGGTACAATATTGGCTATCCATTGAGGATAATTTGCCAGTGTGAGGAATCCTGCGTCAAATTGTTTTTGTACTTCTTCCCTGATTTTTAATGACATATCGGGCTTCATTCACCTTAATTTTTGTTTGATCGGAGAAAAATCGGGTTTTAAGGGCAATTTATGTTCCACTATGCTAGTATCTAGTCCACGCATATCCTGATATGACCAGGCAAAAATATCTTTGTATTCATGTAGGAGTTGGATTAATTTGTGATATACTTCTTTCCTTAAAATGGTGTCAACCTTAATTTCTTTCCTTTCTTCTTCTGTCCCTAGATTAACAATTTCTATTGGTTCCTCAAAGGGCACGATACCCTTGGTTTCCCGTTCTACCGCTCTTAACAAATCTAGAGGGGGTTCATAATCTTCTTCATTATCTTTTTCTGTCTGACTAACAAAATGGTTAAGATTATGATGCGAGATCTTAGTACAGTCGTCTGTGAATGAACTATTCCCAAATCTGCAGGATTCAAGGCTAGGATAAGGAGAAAGAAGGAGAGAGAAAAAAAAAATGGCGAATGAATAAAAAAATGAAAGTGGTAAGAAAGAACAATAAGAAAACAAAATGAGAATGCATTTATTGAAATTTAAAGTATTGAGAAAACAACATTGTGACCATCCTAAATATAATGAAGCATCTTAAGGTCTTAGTAACAATAATAATGCTTTTAGAATTACATGGGAATTGCATTAAATATTATAGGTGACTTGACTACTTTCCAATTCCGGACTTCTGCTCCTGCACCACACGGACGAATCCAATTGGCCTCCCCATCAAACATGTCATCTTCAGCTGCTGCAATATGGATCTCACTTGTTGGTCTTGCACTTTGGAAATTTTGTCGGATGTCACAAATGGGAATCCTTTCAATTCTTGGTTCACAATTTTCAATTCGAGCTAATCTTTTTTCTTTTTTCTCTTTGACTAATCTCCACTTGTAAGCCTTGGTGGGTTTGTAGCCTAAACCCCACTTATCTCTATTCTCAGGAAGTTCCACTGGTTCTTTAAGACCTTCTTCATCCTTCCCCAACCCGTGCCATGGACGGTGTCCTCTGCTCAACATGAACTTGGCCACCATAATAGCCGTGTTTGACATATGTGGTTCTATAGGTGTTGTCTCGACATAAGCAGTGTCCACAATTTCTAGTGTTTCGAAGGCAGTTTCTAGACCTTCTTCTGTTGTCTCAACATAAGGCGTA
This sequence comes from Cicer judaicum, assembly GCA_037974835.1. Classification (NCBI taxonomy): domain Eukaryota; kingdom Viridiplantae; phylum Streptophyta; class Magnoliopsida; order Fabales; family Fabaceae; genus Cicer; species Cicer judaicum. Next base: position 377,944 of record JBBPBS010000115.1, on the reverse strand, counting down.
GTGGACAACTTACTCACCAACAAGTCTCTTTCTCCAGACACGATTACCAATTGATCATTTACCATATATTTCAGCTTTTGATGTAAGGTTGATGGCACTACGCCGGCAGAATGTATCCATGGTCTTCCTAATAGACAACTATAGGCGGGTACAATATCCATCACCTGAAACGTGATTTCAAATGTGACCGGGCCTATTTGAATTGGGAGTTCAATTTCCCCCATTACTTCTCTACGACTCCCATCGAAAGCTCTAACAACCATGGAACTTGGTCTCATATATGTACCATCACAAGGTAGTTTTGCTAATGTCGATTTTGATATGAAATTCAGCGATGAGCCATTGTCAATGAGGACTCATGATATTATATGGTCGAGGCACATTACTGATATGTGCAGTGCTTTATTATGCCCTCTTCCTTCGGTTGGCAGCTCGTTATCTGTAAAAGTTAGGTGATTGTTGGCAGTGATGTTATTTAGGATGCCTCCAAATTTGTTCAAAGTGATGTCGTGAGTGACATGAGCCTCGTTTAGTATTTTCATCAATAGCTTTCGGTGGGACTCAGAATTCATCAAGAGGGATAACAATGAAATCTTTGTGGGAGTATGGTTGAGTTGGTCGACTATTTTGTTTTGAGAAATTCTTGAGCTTTTTCATTAGAAACCTCTTTCTCATTTTCTATTTTCTCCTTTTCGACTTTTTCAATTACTTTATTTTTCCCTTTATCTGTGTATGGCTTCTCAAACGCCACTATCATTTCTCTTTGTGATTTTTCTAGGGGGTATATCCGACCACTTTTAGTCATTCCTCCTATCCCTGACACATTTGTGACATCGGTGGTTTTAGAGCTAGAAACATCTTTATTTTTCTGTTCAGCTAGATGTACCTTTATATCATAGTTCCAAAGTACCGCTTTGTTGTCTTTATATGGAAAAGGGCTTGGTATCTGAACTATTAAGGTCCTCAGATCACCAGGGGCATTCACACTTTCCTCCTTAGTGAAATGAATGACCAATGGCTTTGGGATGGTTATGCCAAGTTTTTCTTCTGATTGGGTTGCAATCATACCGTCATTCTTTTCCCAACGACCTATTTGAATGGTGCCTATGTTTATCAATTTTCGAAGTTCATTTTTGAACTCCTTGCATTCTTCTATGGAATGATCTTCGTTGAGGTGGAAATTGCATCTTGATTTCCCATTGACATTTCCTCGGATTAATCCAAATTTACATAGTTGATAAAAAATCAGTTCCATCGGCGTCTTAATTTTCTCAACCTCCTTTATTAATTGGTGATCTTCTTCGATTGCATTCACTATCGGCCCACCATAAACTGGTAGGGGATTATTTCTCACGCTAGGTTCATTTTCTTTAAAATTCAACCATCCTGCTTTAAGCAAATCGTGCACCTTAAATTTTAAAGCTAGACAATTTTCAGTAGAGTGTCTTACAGCCCCAGAGTGGTAATCGCATGTGGCGTTCGAGTCATATCCTTTAGGGTAGGGTGGTTGTATGGGTTTTCCTGGACATAGTGCAACCATAGAATTGCTAACCAAATGCGGTAACAACTCTGCATAAGTCATAGGGATTGGGTCGAAATGTACAAACTTCCTCCCACGATAGTTTTTTCCCTGACTTTCATGTGAATCTTGATTCCCTTGTAAGTGTTGAGTTAGGGTACCCGAGCTTTGTGAATTTGCAGCGGCGTAAGGGCGATGCACAAAAGAAGGATTAGTTGTGTTTGACGCCACAAAATGGCTTTCTTCCTCCTTTTTCTTATTCGCACTTGCGGGCAATTTTTTTGTGTTATTTAATTCGGTATAGCCAGAAACAATCTTTCCACTTTTCAATCCCATTTCTACTCTTTCACCTATGATGACGAGATCTGAAAAATTTGATGAAACACTTCCTATCATTTTGTCATAAAACGGAGGTTGAAGAGTGTTTATGAACATAGTCACCATTTCTTTTTCAGATAGGGGGGGTTCAACCTGGGAAGCAAACTCCCTCCATCGTTGGGCATATTCCTTGAATGTTTCACTGTCTCGTTTTGTCATATTTTGCAACTGCATTCTATCAGGAGCCATGTTGAGATTATATTTGTATTGTTTCAAAAAGGCATCCACCAAATCTTTCCAAGAGCCGATATGAGCTCGTTCGAGGTGCATATACCAACTCAAGGAGGCTCCTGTCAAACTATCTTGAAAGAAGTGGATTAGTAATTTTTCGTCATGAGCGCAAAAACCCATTTTTCGACAATACATAATAAGATGGTTCTTGGGGCATATTGTTCCCTTGTATTTGTCAAATTCAGGAAATTTGAATTTCGGTGGTATTATAACATCAGAAACAAGGCATAGGTCTGAAGCATCAAATCCATAATTGTTTCCCCTTCGATGACTCTCAAGCGTTCTTCCAAGGCTTACCATTTTTCTTGGGATTGATTGTTCTCGAGCGGTCGAGGTTCATGATGTATGTTTAACATCACTGGCGTAGCTTCGGTAATTTTTCCTTATGGTGAAGTTCCAGGAAATCCCGAAGTAAGGGATGAAGGTTGCACTTGAGGGAATTCGCTGATACTAGTTTGTGGATTTGTAGCCACAACCAGCGGATTGTTGTTCGGGAGATGAGTGTCTATGGGTGGGGTATAGCCTGGCGGCAAACCATAAAATGGAAATTGTTGTGTCTTCCCTTCTTGATGATTAGCGTGAAGGTGTGGAGCAGCTCCTGTTGGGTGAACTAGAGTGTTTTGTGACACCCCCTCGTCTACCAAAGGATTCCCATCATTTTTATTTCCAAGTGCTTGTAGAATCTCCAAGATCTTGGTCATTTTCCCCTTGAGTTGGTTCACGTCTTCTCTTATTTCTGTTTGCTCTAGCTCATCCATGATTTTTGACTGAGATCGTATCCGATAACGGTGTCGTAGCACCAATTTTTTTGTTTGTTGTGTTATTTTTTCTGTGAAAGAATATGGCATGAGTATGCAACATGATGTATGAAAATGTAATTGTACATGAATGTCAAAGAACTATTTATTGCTTGTTTGTGAATATTTTAACCAATAAAGAGAGAGTTATCGGACCAAAAGTAGAGTCAAATTTAATTTATTGAAAATTAGAAAAATACAAGTTTTACCATAAAACGAAAGCTGAAACCTAAACACAAATTTGCAGATTTAATGAGCAATCAATTTTTTCATTTGCTCGATTAAACTTTTACAATGTTCAATAAAAATAGAGATCTCTTGAGGGGTAGAGAGAGGATTAGCCATCCCATCACCGGCCCTTAATAATGGTGGAATATCTTCGATAGCAGAATTGGTCAAATAAACTAGTTTGGAGAAACGGTCCATCCAAAACATTCCTTCTTGAACAAGTCTCTCGATAGTGTCTTTTTGTGTATACATCTCGTTCTCTTTTCTTGCAAGCTCAACTCGGTATGCTTCAATAATCTTTTCTTGACATTGCCTTTCTACCATGATCTTGCTTTCACATTCCGCTCTTACTCTCTCTATTTGTTGCTTTAGATTTGCTTCTTGTCGACGGATGACTTCATGCTTTTCCCCAGATTTCTTTAGTAACTCTTTAAGTCTAAGACCTTCAATCACTACATCATCCCTTTCTTGACGTTTGAGTCTTAACTCTTCATTCGCACCCCGCAAACAGATTCGAGTTCTCTCTTTGCTTTCTTCTTCCTCTCTTGCCCTTTTTTGTACTTTCTCAAGGATAAGGGCTTGTTGAGTATTCTTATATTCCATATCTCTATAAGCCTGGTGAGCCATATCCAATTCTTTTTGTAATTTTTCAATTTCTTGTCCTTTGAGAACTAAGTCGGCCTTCAAATCTTCAATACTGAAAAAAGATTCTGTTGTTACTACTTCGGGAGTAATTATGGTGCTATGAAAAGGCAACTTGATCTCTAATGCTCTCTTTTCACCCAATTATGATATTCCTCTCCGGTACCACAACTTCTAGGCCCTAATTCTTGACCACTTCTAACAACATCTCCCCAAGACTTACGTATTCTTCTCATTAAGCTAGCATCATAAGCATCTCGTCCATGAATGACAAACGATTTTGTTGCATCATAAGCATCTCGTCCATTAACCCAATTGTCTCAATGCAACATAGGGACTATAATTTATACACCCTTTGGTTTCCATGAGGGGAACATCAACAAAAACACCGCATCTACAAATCACTTCATTTATATCTTGACTTCTGGAGTACCATTGAATTGTTCTTTCGTTGAGATTTGCTAGAGCGTTGGCCCATTCCTTTATACTCTTAGTTCTTAATTGATGCATGTCTTGAAAAATATGTTTGACAAACAAAACATAGAGTACTGGCGAGCAACAATGGATTAGGCCCCCTTCTTTCTCATGACGGAGGTCGAGTGTGCAGTAAATGTCAGCCAAAACTGCCGGTACTAGATTCTCCCCTCTATGCTTGTAAGCCAAAAAGACGTCTATCGCCCTGAAATCCACAAAATCCTTAATAGTTGGAAATAAAACAATTTCATATATAATTAAGGCAAGCACATCCATGAAAGTGTCCCATTTTCCATCTCTTGCTAAGTTGACTGCTTTCTCTTCAAGATATTTTATCGGAAATTCGATCAAATTATCTTTGTTGGTTCTATTGTCTTCTATTTCCTTTATAGGGATATCAAACGTTTCAGCAATTGTTTTCAGTGATGGATAGTGTTCCATGTATTGGTAAGGTTTACTCCCTTTCATTGGATATCCCATTATGCGTTCGAATTCCTCCAACGTTGGGGCCAACTGAAAGTCCTTAAAAGTGAAACACTTGAAAGGAGGATCATAGAATTGGGCCAATGCTGTAAGGGCATCCACTTGTACATTAACTTCAAGTAAATCAAGAATTTTGCCGAATTTCCCCATAAAGATTACACGTTGTACTTTTTTCAACTTCCGAGCAAGATTCTTAATGTTGTTTACATCCGGTTTAAGAACTCTCAATGGTAAGGTCTTTCTTAATGGAATAATGTTTGAACCACCATTTGATCCCATATTTCTTGCGGTTAAAGTTATTCACAACAAGCTTTTTAAAATGATGAGATAATGATTTTTTCAAAAATAACCATGATAAAGAATATTATGCAAAAAAAATGATGATGATGATGAGGAAAAAAAAAACTTGGGTATACTAGCAGGTAGTGAACATGACATAGAGTAAGTTTTTCGTATGTACGTGTTATTTATACCATTTTTCATGTGAACATTTACTAAGGGTAGCTCTATAGTTCTAAATTGGTTCCTAGAGCACACAATTCAATTCTAAAATATTAAACCAATTAATAGGTAAACTATTAAAATGGCAATATTCTAGAAAATGTCAACTCTAGGTGAGACTTTCATGACAACCAAACAGGATGTACATCCACAAGATTATCAGTACACAGTCACTAACTTATCTTAGTTTTGCATCCAGCCCGGGTATAGAGCCCACTCATAAGTGTGTGACTCGTGTTAGGGTGTAAAGAAAAATACATAAAAATAAAAAAAAATCATCATAATAAAATAAATTAAAAAAAACACATATAATTATATTAATAATATAACGAAATAAAATAAAATAAAACAATAGGGGTAATATAAATAAAATAATAAATAATAAAATAACTATATATAATTAATTAGATTGGGCTTGACTCTCAAAAATCCCCAGTGGAGTCGCCAGCTGTCGCGTCCGTTTTGTACGCAAAAAAGGAGTCGCCACCAATTTTATTTTTATTAAAGAAAAAATTGAATAAAACCTAAAATAATATTTTTGAACCAAAAATTTAGATTCGGGAGTCGATTACGAGTAGGGAAGTATTACCACCCTACAACGTCCGTTAAAACGGTTACCCTATAATTAATTATATACAAACTATTTATTTATTTATTTATTTGTTGTTACCCAAAAAAATATAATAAAAAAAATATATATTATTTACATTATTGAAAGAAGAAAAAAATGTTTTTTTTCTATTAATTTAGTTTGACAAGGGGAAGACCTTGCTCCTACGTATCCCCATGTGCAATAGGGAAATCGAAACATACGTAGTTCTTTGGTAGAAAATATTTGTGTGTTGACCGATTTTATTATTATTATTTTTTATGTATATGCGTATTAAAAAATAAAAATAAAAATAAAAAATATAATAACAATAATGAATATAATAATAATTATAATAATATTTGTCTGTTTTAAAGTAAAAAAAAAATTCGTAACGTGGCAGTATGTGAACGAGACAAATGGACACGACGGTGAAATAATCTATCAAATAATTTGCTCGTACATTGTCGGATCTGTCGCGACACAAAGACCACTAACGATTGAAAGTGAATAATATGGTGCAACGAGCGAGGATGAATCTCATCCGGCGACAACAACCATTAATTCTAATCTTAACGGTAAAAACATTTATCCGTTATAATTTTTTTTATTTGATAAAGACATATTATGAATTTTCTATTAAATTACAACATGATGAAATTTATTTTTTTATCTATAGACATCAGTTAGTTATATTTTTTATTATTTTATATTACAAAAGAAAGCAATTTTAGGATCAAGCGATTAAAAAAATAAAAGAAAGCTTAACATATGAACTTATTTATATAAAAAAAACAATAGAAAGAGAATATATATATATATATATATAAAAGATGTAAAATCAAAATAACTAATACGCAGACTAGAGAAAAGAATAAGGAAATGGTACATTACTAGACAGATTACTTCAAGATCAGATTCTCTCCTTCTCTCTTGCTAACTAATCTCTCTATTTTTTTTTTGTGCTCTCAGTTTGTCCTTTCTCCTCCCCTCATGCCCTCTTGTGAGAGACTATTTATAGACTTTTGGGTGTAGATTGCAAAAGACAAGAGAATAATTGTCAATTGATTACCATTAATCTATTTTTTTCGGTTTTCTTTTCTTTTAATTGGCCACAATTATACCGATTCTTATTGCCATTGATTTATTATTCGGTTTCTTGTCTATTCAATTGATCACCATTATTCTGATTTTTATGACTATCAATCAATTTCTTTTATGTTTTTTTTTTTTCATTTATTTTGATCATCATTGCATCGATTTTTATGACAATCAATTCGTTTCTTTTCAATTTCCTTTATTTTTATTTCTTATTATTTTTTTTTTATTTTAGAAAATAGTCTGAACAAGAATTATAGGCAAACAAGAATCGAAAACACTTGTGATTGTTTAGAGCTTATATTCCTAATTATTTATTTTTAGTTTTATATTTCTTTATATATTTATTATTATTGTCATTATTATTATTATTATTATTTCCTTTTTTAATAAAAAGTAAAAAATAAATCGGACAAAATTAGGTGTCAACAGATACAAATGCATAAACTCTCATGGAAGAATCTTCACCTCAAGACATGTTGTCTTCAATGAACAAAACTTTCCATTCCATGATGGGTTTCTCAATACAAGAAGTCCCTTGAAAACACTAACTAAATGTCCATCTGCCTCTTTTTCTTTGCCTACTGCAAGTAGCTCACATACTGGAGAAGCAACACCTTCAGATGACAACAATCCTGATGTCGAACAAGAACAAGTCAGTCTAACTAGTAGTGCTGCACCAGCCAGTCCAACTACAAATGATTCAACAAGGAACAGTCCAATTTCACATGACACTGATCCCATAGAAACAGTTACTGAAGCTCCCCAAGACCTTGCTGAACCAAGCATAACCATCAATACTCATTGGACTAGGAGCAAGGCTGGAATTCACAAGCCAAAGCAGCCATATGTTGGGTTAGCTGAAACCTGCACAGATGAGAAGGAACCAGAAAATATCACAGAAGCACTTATAAGACCACAGTGGAAAGAAGCTATGGATAATGAGTATCGGGCACTCATGTCAAATCAAACCTGGGTTTTGGTACCATATCAAGGCCAGGAAAACATCATTGATTCTAAATGGGTCTTCAAGACCAAGTACAAAGCAGATGAGACAATTGAAAGGAAAAAGTAAAGATTAGTTGCAAAAGGATTTCAACAAACAGCTGGACTAGATTATGAAGAGACCTTCAGCCCAGTTGTCAAGGCCAGTACAGTTCGAATCATACTCTCAATTGCAATGCATCTCAATTGGGAAGTCAAACAATTGGACATAAACAATGCATTCCTTAATGGCTACCTTAAAGAAACTGTGTTTATGCATCAACTAGAGGGATTTGTTTACTCAACTAAACCTGAACATGTCTGCAAGTTATCTAAGGCAATCTATGGATTAAAACAGGCCCCAAGAGCCTAGTTTGACAACCTCAAAAATGCCTTACTCAGTTGGGGTTTCAAGAACACAAAAAGTGATTCCTCACTCTTCACTCTAAGAGGTACATATCACATCACCTTTCTACTTATATATGTGGATGATATAATTATCATAGGGAACAACACCAAATTTTTAGAATCCTTCATCTAACAACTCAATGTTGTGTTTTCCCTTAAGGACCTTGGTCCACTACACTACTTCTTAGGCATAGAAGCTCAAAGAGATGCATCTGGTATGTACTTAAAGCAATCGAAATACATAGGAAACGGTATGAGAAAATTCAAAATGGAAAATGCTTCATCCTATCCAACATCTATGGTAACTGGCAAGCAATTTACAACTGAAGGGGAGAGGTTAAAAGACCCAACCGTGTTCAGACAAGCTATAGGAGCATTGCAATACTTAACAAATACAAGGTCTGACATAGCATTCTTAGTTAACAAGCTCAGCCAATTCATGAGCTATCCCATTATAGATCACTGACAAGGCATCAAAAGAATATTGAGATATCTTCAAGTACCATCCAACACTGTCTACACATTAAACCATCGACTAACTTGGACTTAACAGGCTTCTTAGATGCAGATTGGGCCACAAGTGTGGATGATATAAAATCCATGGCAGGTCAATGTGTCTTCCTTGGTGAAACACTTGTTTCTTGGTCCTCAAGGAAGCAAAAGGTAGTCTCAAGATCTAGTACAGAATTAGAATATAGAGCACTGGCTAACCTAGCTGCTGAAATAGCATGGACTCGTTCACTCCTCGATGAGCTAAAACTCCCTCTGCCAAGAAAACCAACACTGTGCTGTGATAACTTGAGTGTCAAGGCATTAGCTTCAAATCCAGTTATGCATGCTTGATCCATAAACATTGAAATTGATGTGCACTACATTAGAGACCAAGTGTTGCGAATTGAGATTGTTGTGGCATATGTTCCATCAGTTGATCAAATTGCTGACTGCCTCACTAAAGCATTAACTCACACACGATTCAACCAACTCAAAGACAAACTTGGGGTGACTTCCTCACCCATCAGTTTGAAGGGGGGAATTAGAGACAAGATCCCTTAATGTGTGGATCCAATAATTTACCTTGACACTATCAATCAATATAATTAGTGTAATTATTGTCAACATTATTTGTTGCCTTATTTTCTTGTAACGTCTTAATTCTAGCCTTAATCATAGGATCGTGCATCTGCTAGTATTTGCTATATATATATGTACACTATAATAACCAAAATACACAATAATATTATTCTTTACCTATCATTACATTTCCAAGTTCAAGTTTAACAAAGGACATTGGTGCATTAAATTCTTCGATGATGTGCATAATCATTTAATCATAAATGACAAATATGAAGAGATGATTCCAGCACATAGAAAGATAGGTGAGTATGTCAAATACCATATGAAGACCATGAGAAACTTTGACATCCCAACTTCACGCATCTATGGTTATTTTGCATCACAAGTTGGTGATTTTGAAAATATGGGTTACTTAAGAAGAGACATGTATAATGAACAATTCAAGGCAAAATGAAACAATTATTCTAATATTGATGGTGCACTTGAGTTTCATAAGGGTATGACATCAAGGAATGATATGATGTATTGGAGACATACTATTGATGATGATGAAATACTTCAACATTTATTCTAGTATGATGGTGTAGGATGCATGGACTACTCATTGTTTTGTGATGTTTTGACATTTGATGCAACATATAGGAAAATTAGATATAATACTCCATTAGTTATATTTTGTGTGTGTAAATAATCACAATCAAAGCATTGTATATGCAAGTACAATTATTGGTGATGAAATAGAAGAAAGTTATGTATGACTGTTGGAATAATTGGAAGCAATGAGAGGTAAGCGTCCGATTTCTATTATAATTGATGAAGACTTAGCAATGAGAAATGCAATTATAATTGTATTTCCAAATATCCATCACTATCTTTGTGTGTAGCATTTGATAAAAAATGTGATTATTAACATTAAAAATCCTAAATTTTGAATCAAAGTTTAAGCATTGTATGTTTAGTGATTTTGATGTTCATATGTTTGAGAGTAAGTGAATTTGGATTGGAAGAAAATGTTTGGATTTTGAATTATCAAAGGAGAAGTGTGTGGGCTACTGCTCACATTAGAGGTAAGTTTTTTGGGAAACTGTTTTGTAAACTCAACACAAGCTTTTAGAAAGGTTAGTTGCAAAATTGTATATAAGGGAAATATTTAAGCTTTTCTGCCTTGTTTTGGAAAGGGTCTATATGTGCAAGGTGGAATGTGCAACAAAAAATGGATCCAAATTGTTATAACTTTTTCAAGTATCCTAGAGAATACATGGAATGATTTGTTATATTTATACATAGGTTTGAACAATGTTAATCTTTTGCTTGTATGATGTTTTTTTTTAAAACCTTTTAGTTTTAAATATGTATTTGGTCCTTTCAATTATAACATTTTTTATTTTTGTCCTCATAAGTTTTTTCACATCCCTGCAAATACAAATTTATTTTAAAATGATCCATCAGTTCAACTTATGTTAACAAATTCTAACATTGTAAAGTTTTTTTTAATAAAAAATAAATTAAAAATCTGATTATTTTTTGAAAAGGTGACCAAAATGCATAACTTTAATTTCTATTGTTTTCCTCTAATATTCAAACAAAAACTTGTTAGTACATCTATATTGTTTTAGTCCCAACAAAATATACACTACTACAAAACCACTTCTCAGCTTCATGAATTACATGTCAAAAATTTCAAACTTTCATTCGTATCCACCTCTCAGATCCAACATGCAACTATGAAACACATAACTTATAATTCAACTCACGACCATCAGATAGGTTCTAAAACGATCAAATATTGTGATTTGGATACAAGAGACATGGAGCTAGCAAGTGGAAAAAATAATAAGAAGAGGGTGCGATCTCGCATCCTTGCGAACAACACAAACACATTCAGAGTGATGTTTGATTTTCTTTCTTAAAGGTGAGAATGTCGTGAGAAGAGGGAGAGAAAATAGATGAAGATGTGAATAGGGAGACCATAGAAATTAGGGTTCTTAATTTTGGTCACCCTTTTAAATAATAGTCAAGATTTTTAATTTCTAATTTTAATTTGTTTTTTTTTTATAAAAAAAAAATTAATAGTGTTAGAAATGTTTTAACTAAAGTTGAACGGATGAACTATTTTAAAATGAATATATATTTGCAGAAATATGAATAAAACAAAAAAACTTACTAGAACTAAAATAAAATAAAAAAATACTATCAATTAAGCATCTTCATCATCATCCAAATTGATTGTTTTGATATTCATGATATTATTGATAAAGACATTAGTATTTTCTTGCAACCAAGGTCATCAACTTGTTATGTAGTCCAAACAATAAGTTAGTAGTTTTTCTCAAGCGCATTTGGAATTCATCTTACTTTAATGATTTTCTAGTTCATGAAATCAATACGTTTGTTGTGAAAACATTTCCATAAATATGATCAACCATCATATGATAGAGAGATTTATCCTTTTTTTTATAGTTTAACAATACAAATTGTTGATTATAATCAATATTAATTCATTGAGGTAATATAGTATGAAAAATCACTCACAACTTTCTTCATATTCAATCTCTTTTCTTGAAGCATGTCTATGGTGCAAAATAAATCAAAATGATAAATGATTTATTGTTGGATATGAACTATAATAAAAAAAATCAATGTCTATAGAATCTACGATGGTACATAAATTTGTATTTAAATCAAACAAATTGACTCTTCAATTAATATTTAATCAAAGTTTTTAATGAATTTGTAATTATAAAACATCAATACAATAGATAATAAATATTGTACTCACAAATTTTAGATTTAGAATGATGTCATCCATACATGATAATATTTTGCCCTCATTTCATATATGTTCAATCTAGACTAAATGTCCTCTTAATTAAATAAACATATTATTAATAGATATGTAATATTGTCATTTCGATATGTTTTATTTAAAAAAAATTGTATGTATATATGAACAACATTTTTACCTCAAATGATGGTGGAAGCGTCCATAGTAACATGACATTTAAAATAGTTTATAACCATCAATTTTTCTCCGTCACAATAGTCATAATCTATTTTCATATTATAATGAAAATCAACATTGAATATATGTAAATACTTAATAAAACTATTTTTTTTATTAATATCCAAAAAACGATTATGTATATATTCTCCAAATATTACTAGATCAGATATGGATTTGTTTGGAAGTAAACCTTGTAAGTCTCTACTAAATTAAAATTAAAAAATAGTTCATGATTAAAATAAAGGTCATCCTCATGTTCTTGATATCCTTATCAAGAAGTTTACCATTCAACAATATCATTTGGTAACAATGACAACCATGATCATGTTGATGGTGATAGTGATGGAGACGACCAACATGGAGAACATTGATATAAGGATTAGATGTGGCGGTGTGATGATAATAAGTGGTCGAAATCAAGAGCAACCAGTGGCGGATCTTGCCTAAAATATTAGGGGGAGCGACAAGTATTAACTAAAATATTATAATAAAAAATTCATAAAAGTCATATAGTTTTTTTTGAAACTTCACACAATTCATGCATAGTTGACGAGTTGAGAAAGTTAGAGGTTCAATTCATACAAGTTTTACAATTTTCACAATTCACACAAGTTGTTAGAGTTCCACACAATTCAATCAAATAAATTGTATAAGCTTTACAATTTTTATCTTTGTCAAAAATTTTCTTCTTGAAAAATGTATCAATTTTCTTATGTTTAAACAACGTATCACTCCTAAAAAAGTACACAAATTACTTACACAATGATTTAGACAAACAGTTCACAATTATCAAGATTATAATTCACATTCACATAGTAAAACAGTTTATAAATTCACACTTCTACATCCACACTACACTAATCAGAAAAAAAATAGATAATTCACGATCACAAGTCACAATTCACACGATAAAGTTCACAATCCAAATCCTCACTTTAATACCGTTAACAATTCACAAATACAATTAACACACAACTACTAGTTCACAATCTTAAACTAAAACAATTCACAATTAGCAAACAATAGAATAGGGAAAGAGTTAGAACTTGAAAAATATAAGAAACAGATTGAGCTATATGAGGACTGAGACCAAGAGGCGACGCTAGCTATGAGAATCAAGACCAAGAGGAGACACTAGTGGTTAACCGTTGTGATTGAAAAATGAGATAGAGAAGCGGAAAGAGACAAACAACGACAACACTGGTCGCAGAGGAGTGAGAATGCAAAATGGAGATGCAGAAGAGAGACACATAGTGTGGAGGCTGTAGAGAAAAGGCTGACAGGGATAGACAAGTGTCACGTGGAAGACATTGTGTGGAGGCCAGTCGATGGCCGCGAACGAGAGGCTAAGAGGGAGAGACTAGAGAAAGTCATAGAGTAGGGAAGAGAGGAAAAATCGAATATAAGAGAATAGCAACAGAGAATTGAGAGAAATGAGAAAATGAAAGGAATAGAGGCTATGCCAAATGAGACGAGTTTCTCCAAAACATAAAAATTTAGAGATATTTTAGTAACTTATCACTATTATTTTAATAACCTATCATTATTATTTATAAATAAAATAAAATAAAAAATATATATAGGAGATGTTGTGGCCCCTGTCAACTCTCGAAAAGATCAGCTGATGAGAGCAACCTCACGGGTTCACCCAACACCCAATAGAAGATGTCCTCCATTTGGAACTTCTTCAACATCTTCTTACCATTAGTATATATGTTGAAATAAAGTATATTTAATATTTTTAATGTATTTTTTGGGTTTGATTAATTATTGAATTTGAATTGAAGTCTTCTATGTGTAGTGTGAGTTTTATTTTCAGGGTTTGCTGAAGTTGATATTAACGTTGCTCATGTAGTATACTTCCACTTAGAGTTCGACTTCTCTTGAAGTCGCATGGGTGGAGTGTGACTCCCCTAAGTCTATTTGCAACATTTGATTTATGCGTTTCTGAAAAATAATAAATATACAAGCTTTAAAAATGCGACTTCACTTATAAATACAAACGTAGCTACTTTCTGGACCACGCCAAGTAGATAAAGAAATTGAATATGTTAGTGAATATGTAGTTACTTTTTGAACCACACGAAGTAGATAAAAAAATTGAATATGTTTAGGGAATGTGTATGAGAAGTCACGTGTACCAACTGAAGTTTATATAGAGATTTTTGTTTTTCCATATGCGACATGTGCGACTTTGCTCAAAATCGCCTACACTTAACCATATCAAATTTCGGACAACGCTTGTCTTAACCTTTTATCAAATACCTCCCTCATTCAGATTCATAGTGATGTGTTGCACTCATCTAATTGGTACAATTCAGAACAATTGTAAGGATCATTAATCTCAATAAAACCACTCCATAGATGGTTAGAAATACTTTGTGAAGAGACACCATCCTACCAAAATATTCGTCACAATTAGACTTTAAAAACGACTTTAATTTGGTTTTCAAAAAAGTTGAATTACCACTGTTATAAATATTTTTGTCATCCACACCACAAGCTTCACTTTATAAATCTTTTTTTTATTCATTTTTAGTTTTTATTTTTAAAAAAAATTAAAAAAATGTTATTTTAGTCTGTGAGAAAAGTATCTATAAAATCAAAATAGAAACTAGAATTGAGTAAAAAAAAGTTTAGAGATTAAACTTAAAATGTCATAATTTTATAAGGATTAAAAATATATTCAAACAATGAAGAATTCACCTTCATTTTATTATGTTATAAAAATAAATAAAATTTGGGGTCCTCACAAATTGGAGGTCATATGCTATTGGGTTGCTTGCATAACTCAATAGTGGACCCTGTGTTTGGTGAAATCGAACAGAAAAAAGAGCTGTCAAAAACCAATTACATCTATCTTTTACATAGGACATTTATAATTTAATCTTAGGGTTTAATTGTCATGCACTATCAATATAAAAAAAATTTATATAGTCAACACATCACAATCATTTATAAGCATGGCTTTGGAGGTAGTTATGGTAAAAGTCAAATATCTCTAATGATCTAACGGTTTTGATTGACTGAGTGTGTAAAAATTATTTACTCAGTCTATATGAATTAAATCTTTATTCTAAAAGACCACGCAAAAAGTTAAGAAAAACAATTACAGCGAAATAATTCCTTTTTTGTTGTTGTGGAAAGCAAAATAATTCTTGGAGCAGAAACTCCCAGCAAAAACAACTTGCTCTAAGTGAATTCGGATTTGTTATTTTCGGATAGAAAAATTGTTTAGAAAAATAAGTTTAAGTGACCAAAGATATTACTAGGTTGAGTTGCAGACTAGATCTTTCTCTTTAAAATGTTTCGCGGCATTGCTTAAAAATGTGCAAGCAGACAATCGGTCAACATATCCTAGGATAAAAAAACTCATTTATAAATTGGATCAGTGTTCTACTGCACTGTAAAAAATTGTTCTATAATTACACTATCAATATGGCTATTAGAGTCAATCAGAAATATGGTACTAAGACCACTCGATTTTGAATGAAACAATTTATCAAAAAGGGACATATAAAGGAGATACATGACTTAGAATATGCGTCAAGGAGAAGAGGGAGAAGATAGAAAACTCGAAAATATGTCGAGTTTTGATTTTAGTTCTGAAGTAAACGAAACCATTTATTTATAGAGGAAATCGGTAATGAGTTTGACCAAAAATTACATTGACGGTTTTGAATAGATCAAATGAAAAACCACACATTCAGTAATAGAAACGCAATCGTTGAAAATGACTCTGAGTAGAGGTCACATACAAAAACAAAAAAATTTGAAAACGTGGGAAACGTAAAAAGTAATTAAATATTAATTTTTTCTGGTAATATAAAATAATACACATAAAGTCCAGTTAGACATTAGCAATAACTATTATAGTGGTTGATTTAAGTGAGTTCTCTCACGTTTCAAAAATTAAATACCCCTTGAGGCACACCCTAAATGTCTTACATCCACCTTATAGACACTAATATTGTACGAAATCTCGTGGGACTTTCACAATTTTTTGAATTTACACAACAGTAACTCTATGGTCCAATTAATGTCAAGTTCAAACAAATTGATTCATAATGATCAATCCATTATCAGTCTCACATCCTCAATTAGCTAGGTAGTATAGTGCAACTCTACATTAGTAAATCCTTTAGTTTTGGCCAATTACAAACTCTCAAAGGCCCCCCAAAATTCTATGACATAGGCATTACTGCAACACTCCAATTTTTAAGATAATTGTTCTTTTTGTCTTATAAAAAAAATTTGAACAAATATTTTTATTAAATAAAATTTGTATTTCAATAATAATATTTAGAGTAATCTACAACATTTTAAAATCTTATGTATAATTTTTAAAATAAAAGAGTTCCACTCTAAATCATTACACACAATTTAAACCATAGAAAATTAAAATTTTCAAAAATCACAATAAAATATTGAAACATGCCCAAAAGATAAACCTAAAAGAAAACTTAGTTGATTAACAAGAGTTTCCCAAAATAACTTTGACATAATAAATTATTTGTGGACTAACACCAAACGTAAAGAGTTTGACTACTATTTCGTATCAAGTACTTGTAATGTCAACATCATTTGATCAAATGTGACATTTAACCCAAACAAAAACATGTACAAGAGTCACCAAACATAAATAACATATAAATAATACAATCAAGACAATTATCACAGGTTATCACATAAACAATTTGATAATAATAATTAATACACTACATTTTAATACAATGACTACATATCAATGCATATGATTCTAGAATATCATCTACTCCCGCAAGGGTTAGTGGACTTTCTATGAGCAACACCATAGATTTTAGTGAAGTTCTCTCCAAGTAACTGTCATATCCCTACAAGGATTGTGGGTCCTTTCAAGAAACACTGCAAATGCCAAATCCCCAAAAGGACTGTGGTAACAATCATGGATCACCACTTAAGCTTATTTATGCATCAGCATATATATTCACCAAATTCAATTATCAGCCCGTCATATATGAATTGTATATTTTTTTCTCATCAATATTTATATGATAATGATTCAAATGCAAAATTATCATAAGAAAATAAATCAACAGGAATACACCAACAACAAACCATATAGGAGGAAGAAATCAACCATATGTGCAAAAACCATAGAATACACGCCATCACAATTAAAACATTAATTGCTCAAACAATATAAAAATATATAATTGTTTTTAGCATAGTAGTAGGTGTCCTTGTCTCTTGATTTTTTTTTTTTTTAAATTACTAGAAATTGTTTGTTTTAGTCAACTAAGCTCGCAGCTTCACATAGCATCATCTTAGTGCTTATGAAATTTAGATGATTATCCTTAAGCTGGATAGCCTTTATTTCTGGT
The DNA here is from genome assembly GCA_037974835.1 of Cicer judaicum. Lineage (NCBI taxonomy): Eukaryota > Viridiplantae > Streptophyta > Magnoliopsida > Fabales > Fabaceae > Cicer > Cicer judaicum. The sequence goes on along the minus strand of JBBPBS010000115.1, from coordinate 360,171 downwards.
TCAAGATTTACACCAAACAATATAGTGTTTTGTGGATCCAAACCTAAGTACAACTAAATCTCAAATACTATAGATCCAAAATTTTGTCTAAGGGTCGAATTTTTTTAATAACCTTCCAATAATATATTTAAACCTCAGAATGTTTCTCACTATAATGCTCCAATCTTTAAATAATGTTTCCCACCAAAATCCAACTTAAATTATTTCATAAAAAGTATAATTCATCTTCAAATTAACGACTAAATCTCGATTCCATATAATTTACTAGTCAATTCAACTCCTTACCTCACTTCCAACATAGTACTCATTACCTAAACATCAAAGTACTACTTTTATCTTATTTCAAAACAATTATTCCTCAACTCATAACCATATACTATCTTCACAAAAATAAGTTGGTGTTGTTTCTATATTTGTAGGGGTACTGGTATTATTTGTTTTAGTTTCTTTTTTGTAGTTGTTATGTATTAGCTTATGTAGTGATGGAAACTGTTGGGTCTGTGGGGGCTTGATATTAGTGGTTTGGCTGTCTTGCTGGTAACCATGATACTTTTTTTACTCTTTAGTTGATTGATTCTTTAATGCATTTAGTGATAATCATAGAATTAGAAATCACATGCATTGATTCCCTTTTAAACACCATATCTTGCTTTTTATTTTTTTCTTTCTTTTGTAACCAATTTTCAACCATCCTTTAAAACTGCATGCTATGTGTTTGTGAGATTGTCTCGGTTAATAAAATGTCAAAGAAACTGTGTGTGTTTTTTATTGATTTCATTTCCCAGGTATGTTCTGTTCTAACACTTTTTCTTTTGGTTTCAAGTTTTTGTCTTTGGTTATATAAATCACTTCCTAAACACTTTATTTTTGGTTTTCTGTTCACTTTATTGCTTACTAACAAATAGTGATTGAAATAGATTTTGGGGTAAGGAGATTGATTGGGTTTGGAAATGAAAGATACAGAGTTATAGGTTTAAGGTGAAACAACATAGTTATGGCAACCTTCTGATTTTGATGCTAATAACATGCAACATAATCAGCTTCTAAATTTAGTGTATTGCAAAAAGGTTAAATTTCATTACTTGTGTATATTTTACCTTAAGACATTGACATGTTGTTTTATCTTGGCAAGTTTCTTATATGCTTATGTCACTCTATTCATTGTTCCCGTATAGAAAGAAAATAGAATTAAATACAACTATGTATATAAAAAAGTTTAGAAAATGATATAGACAAGGCATGACAAATCAATTTAGCAATAATTAGATCCTCCACATTTATCTCTTTCTCATTTGTGTTTTAGATTAACGCCTAGGGATGTTGTCGCTGCTATGATTAGGCATACTATTCAAAAGCAGTTTCAGGCTAATGACTTCTGCGATAGTGAGCTCAGTGAAAATGATCAAAAGATATGATTGTCTTCATTTAAAGTAAGACATGTAATTGATTTGTGGGGATTTGGTTGTTAAGTGAATGCTCCTATATATCAAATTATTATTTTATGGTTTATTTTCAGAGGATCCCTGTCATGAAAGTGAAATAGAAGACATATTTCATCAACGGTGTGCAAAAAGGGCCAGTGAAATTCTCACAAAGGCAAGGAAAAAAATGGTCAAATCCAAATGGAGAGGGGTAGAGGCATGGAAGGATCTTCTTGTTGGTTAGGAGGGTGCGAATTTTAAGAAGCTCTCAACTCAAAACAAAAATAATCGAGCTTCCAGCAAAGATGGAGCAGTCCACACTACAGGCCGTAAGGCTCATCACGACATTGCACTAGATATGGTATTTATTCATAATCCACAGTTCCATTGCGCAATTCATTATTATAAAGTGTATATTATTAGTTGTTAGTGGTAAAAATAAATTGCTTATTGTTATTTGTTATTTGTTAAGAATAACAATTAAACTGTGGATCGAAACCATGAACTGTGAACGGATTAGATCCGTATGATTTGCCTCTCCTGTAGTATTGTATGTGTTGGGAAAAGAGACATTTTTTTTTTGTGAAATTGAGCTGTTATGAATTGTATGGTGTTTTTGGCTTTCGTATCTTGTTTCTAGCTTGTGCTTTTGTTGTAGCCACTTATGTTGTCCATAATAGGTTCCTTTAGTTTGGAAATTAATGTATGAGTTTGTTTGAGTAGGATATGTTGGATCTTAATGGTATTTTATGTAGTTTGATTTGGTGAGTAGTGCTGAAGGTTGACTTGTGGCTAGAGCAAGTAATTACTTGTGAAGATGAGGAGGTGATTCAATTGGTTATGGCTATTTGTTATAAAATTTGGAGAATTAGAAAGAAAAAAAGGTGCTTTGAAGGAATGGAAATTCCTATTGCTGCAAGCTGCTTCAGTAATGTTTTTAAAACTTTTAATAGTCATCGATAAGAATAAATTGCTTATTGTTAGTAGTGATCAATTAACAATTACCTTATTCTGCTAATATATGAGAAATACTAGGAATTAAATGAAGAAATTAATTATGTATGTAGGTGCCTTGTGAGACACTTTTGTGTTTCTTTTTAAGTTAACTACAAATATCTTCTATCTTGTTTTTATGAATTTTTTGGTTGAAATTTTAGAGTAAAAAATATTATAATTTTGACCAAAGCACTTTATAGTTGAGATTTTAATGGGTGAATATGGCAGCGTCCAAGGGTTGAAAAAAATAAAAGTCATCGTCGGCCAAACTAATGCTACAACAAACGCAAGACTTCCAAAAAATGGATGCAAACATGAACAACACAAATAAAAAAACATAATGATTAACTTAGCGTCCGTCCTTTGAGAAGCTACATAGCTTCCGCCAAAAGCTTTTATTATTGCTTTGGTCAAGCGTCTTCTGGACGCAACTGCTTTGATTTGAGGTTCAGAGCGCCCGCCACAACATGGACGCAAATCCAGCGCTAAATAGTGATTGGCGTCCATGTATTACCATGCTAACGTCTGTTTCCGGCCGACGCTTTGACATGCTTTTGTTGTAGTGAATACATTCTTGCATGGTGACTTATATGAGACTGTTTACATGAAGATTCCACAAGGTCTCCAAGTTTCAAAGGCCAATCAGGTTTGTAAGCTAGTTAAGTCTCTCTATGGCTTGACACAAGCTAGCAGGAAATGATATGAAAAACTCTCTCACTTCTTGACTACTTCAAGATATATACAAGCCCCATCTGGTCAAACCTTGTTTGTCAAGAAAATTGGGAATACATTCACCATTCTCTTAGTGTATGTGGATGATGTTATTCTTACAGGTAACTCAGAATGAACTCACATCCATTAAAACCAGCTTGTAGGAAGCTTGTGGTATTAAAGACTTGGACACTTTGAAAATTTTCCTTGAAATTTGTCAATGGCAATACTACCAGGATCTAATCACAGATGTTGGTGTGCTTGGTTGTAAAACAACAACCATAGCCATAGTTATTAAGTTGATTAAATTACAAACACGTGCAATTAGTTAATTAGAAGATTCGGTTTGTTAGTTGTCTAACTATCTCTATATAAATAGTTGTAATTGCACCATTTTCGATTTGAGCTAAATGAATTAATCACTCCAATTTATCTGAGTTTGTTACTCTCTCTTTCTCAAGTTTACAAGTCTCTCTTTCTCAAGTTTACAATTTCAACAGCTTCTAAGAAAAACAAAACTTTGTTGTTTCACACCAAGAATGAGATTATCCAAGTTTCTAAAGTTTTCTTTTTACATCTAGAATTTGATTCGAGTGTTTTCTTCGTTTTGGATGTGATTTTGATAACATCTTCATTTTTTTCCTAAGTAATGATTCAGATTGTCATACTAATGGTAGGGTTTTTTTTTTTTTTGGGTACAAAAGAGAGCCTTACTAAACAACTAGATGAACATTCTTTGGCATACAAGCTCCAATAATATTATCAAAAAGCAGCCTGTGAAGATTGCTAGGTCGATTCTGCACGGTGGTACAAGCAAAATAATTTAAAGATAAGTTGAGGTTAGTAAGCCAATCAACACATTTATTTTCTTCCCTCCATGTATAGATGACTTGAACATTCCAGTTAAAAGGCAAAAGTTCACGAATACAACGCACCAAATGGGGAAAATGCCCTTTTAAACTGCAGTTTCCAGTGAGCATATCTATTAAGGTTTTGGGGTCACTTTCCACTATGAGGTGAGTGATCCCTTCCCTCTTCAGCATATCTAAACCAAGGTACATTCCCATATTTCTGCACGTAGAGCACCACACGCACCAATTTTCTTGATGTACTCTTTGATCCACCTCCAGTCAACATTTCGGAAAAGACCCCTGCAATCTGATAGCTACCCATTGTTCTTACAAGTGTCATCACTTTTGAGTTTGATCCAATTCCCTGCCAGTTGCTTCCAACCAACGTTGGTTGTCTCTCTACAATGAGGCATATAATGGATCTTCTGAAACGCGACGTCATCCATGTTTCTCATGAAGTTCAATATCACATGCACCAGATTTTTCGACCATTGGAAGTTTTCCTTGAAAATAGTTTTGTTCCGCCACATCCCTAATAACCAACAGGTAGACATGAAGATTGTCTTCCTTTGAGTTTTGGTTACTCCAATCCCTTAAGGTTGCTAGAGATCCAAACCCTACAATTCAAAGAAAAAAATTAGAATGAACAAGTCGAAACCATAACTAGGTAGCATAGACGCAGTCACACAACATATATAGAGCTGTTTATGTTTCTTTATCACACCTGGAGCAGGTGGGTGATATACTCACACCCCATTTGCTTCTACGATAGTTGGTGAGGATATGCTCGTGTGCTACCAACCACATGAAGGTATGGATACGGTGGGGACCATTCCAAGCCCTTAAATTCTTCCAAATACCATCAGTTTTCCAATGGGTTGAGGATGGGGACCGCAACACAAAGTGTTACCACTCCAAAACTATCATTAGAATGAGGAAGAGCAAAAATTTGACATTGAGAAACGACAGGGGTACCTGGATAGTTGATCTTGAAAATTTGAACGCTTTTGTCTGATAATATTATATTGATATTTTCACAGATGATATATCAAAACGCAAGGAGATTATCTCGCGGAATACCTACCCGGATAAGGTGGTAAACCATCATATACTTTGGGTGCCACAATCAGCTTTACGGAGTGCAAAAAAGTTATTTTTGATATAGGCCCCAATAAGGTGCCTAGTGAGGATGGCTACCCAGCTCTTTTCTTCCATAATGGTTGGGAGACAATTTCCGACTCACTCTTCCAGTATGCAAACCAAGTTTGGGTTAATCCCTTTATTCTCTCTTTTATTAACAATTCTCTAATTATAATGATTCCTAAAATTGACAAGGCTGAAATGGTCTCCAAATTTATACCTATTTCACTTTGTAATGTTATTTATAAAGTTGTATCTGAAGTCATTGTGAATAGGATTAACCCTCTTTTAAATGATAACGTATCTCCGTACCAGTCGGCTTCATCCCATGTCGTAGTATTCATCATAATATTTTTGTGGCGCAAGAGATGGTTCACTCTATGTCTAGAAGGAAAGGTAAAAAGATGTTTATGTCCATTAAAATTGAACTGAAAAAAGCTTATGATTGCCTCAATTGGAACTTTATTGAGAATTGCATGCAGGAGTGTAAGTTTCCTCCTAAACTGATATAGGTCATTCATCACTACATCTCGTCACCTTCCTACAAGATTTTGTGGAATGGGGACAAAACAAACTCGTTTAATCCTTATAGGGGTATCAGACAAGGGGATTCGCTGTCTCCTTATTTATTTGTGATTTGCATGGAAAAAATTTCTCATGCGTATTGGTAGGTATGACCCTCAAATCTTTCACCTTCTTTTTGTTGATGATCTTCTTTTGTATGTGGAGGCTTCTATAGTGCAGGCTCACTATATTATCCATTTCCTTGATTTTTTTGTCAAGCGTCTGGTCAAAGGATTAACAGTAAAAAATAAAAAATAAAAAACTCATGTTTTTTTCCAAAAATGTTGACACTTAGCTATGTGAGGATATTCTTCTTCATACATGTTTCTCTCATGTTGACAATTTGGGTAAATATCTCGCCACCAACCATAGTACATGGTAGAACCACTGGGGCATTTTAATCACATTATTCATGAGATCCAAGAAAGGCTTAGTGGTTAAAAGCAACAATATCTAAGTTTTCCAGGAAGAATTACTCTAACAAATTTGGTTCTTAGTTTGATCCCCTACTATCGCATGCAGTATGACAAATCCTCAAATCTATTTGTGATGAAATGGAGAAAATTCATAGAGATTTTGTAAGAGTCTTTATTTTTTTAAAACTCTAATTTATGCAATTTTAGAGTATTTGGTGTTGAATTTCTAAGGCATTTAACCAATTTTATTTTGTGGATTTAGTACCGAAAATATATTTTATTAGAGTTATTAATAGGTTTAATGTATATATATATATATATATATATATATATATATATATATATATATATATATATATGTTTTGAGATCCGATTTAAAATTATTTGTCGATGAATTTAATTATGTTACGCAAAAATTCATCTGTCAATTAAGGGCGCGACGAGAATAGATATTTTACTATCCTAGTTATTTTGTCCAGAAAGGAGTTGGATATTTTGAGAAAAACTTAGGGGCCAAGTAACCTTGCTATAAATATCTCTATATGCTCTTGGAAAAAAAAAAACCATTCTCTCTCCTTCCTCCTCCTCAAAATTGTGAACCCTACTTCCTCCGTCTCATTCCTCCATTTCATCCCTTGTTTCTTTTCTCTTCTCCTTTGAGTGTTGGAAGAACTTGAAGAAGACAAAGGCTTAACCAAGTGGAGTTAATTTAAGGTGAGTAGGAGTATATGCTTTGATTTTTATTTTAAGGCTTGGATGGAATCATGATTAGTTGAACCATTTACTATTCCTCCTTCCTTTCCTTTCCATGAAAGCAGAAACATGTGAGTATGGGGGGAAGAGTGATTTTCTAGAGTGGGTGATCAATGTTTTCAATAATCTTGTTGTTGTTGGGTTTTGAAAAAAATTCAATAAATTGAATAATCTTTGTTATTAATGTGTTGAGTTTTGAAATGAGTTGTTTCCATAAACAAATTTGATCTAAAGTTGAAACATTGCTTGTCTTCAAACTAGTAACGGTTAAAAGGATTTAAAAATCATTTTAGAACTGAAAAATTGCATTTTTCGCACTTGTATTCGAATACGACAGTGCCATATTCGGATACGACAACACAATTTTGTTAAAAACTTCATTTTTCAACATTGGTTATGCATTCTGACATATGAAAATTCTTTTCATTTATATTCTTTTCATTTCCGTTGATTGAGTTCACCTACAACAACAGTTTCCACGCAAGTATTAGGATGGCACCATATGAGGCTTTATATGGGCGCAAGTGTCAAACACCCTTGTGTTGGTATAAGGACGGTGAAAATATGATTGTAGGACCAGAGATGGTGCAACAGACTACAGCTAAGGTAAGGAAGATCAAGGAGAGAATGAAGACTTCACAAGATCGTCAGAAGAGTTATGCGGACAAGCGTCGCAGACTGTTAGAATTTGAACAGGGTGACCATGTGTTTCTAAGAGTCACACCTACTACTGGAGTTGGTAGAGCATTGAAATCAAAGAAGTTGACTTTGAAATTCATTGGGCCATATCAGATTTTTGCACAAATTGGGCCTGTTGCTTATTGGATTGCATTGCCTCCGATACTGTCCAATATTCATGACGTGTTTCATGTGTCACAATCGAGGAAATATCTTGCAGATCCATCTCATATGATCGAACCAGACACAATCCAACTAAAGGATAACTTGTCTTTCAAAGTACCACCTGTGAGAATTGATGACAGAAAGATTAAGCGATTGAGGACCAAGGATGTTTCGTTGATCAAGGTGATTTGGAACCCAATTACTGGAGATGCGACTTGGGAACTGGAGAGCAAGATGAGAGCACAACACCCAGAGTTATTTATCGACACAGAGTTTCGAGGACGAAACTAATTTTAGGGGGGTAGTAATGTAAGACCCGTAATTTTAAATTATACCTTATGTATTTTATTGGATTTTGGTATTGAACTCAGGGGCTTTTTAGCCAAGTTATTAATATTTTGGAGTTTATATGATCAAAAAGATATTTTGATGCCCGATTAGAATTATTCATCGATAAATAAATTAAATTAACCGCGGTGAATCTTTTACGAAGAGTTTTATGTGTTATGGGTGAAAGGGTAATTTAATAAATATCTAAAGATTTTGAGATATTTGTTAATTATAATTAATATATATGTTTATATATAAAGAAAAGGAAAGGAAGGAATTAGGAGAAAAAGAAATATAAAGGAAAGAAAAAGGAAGAAGGGAAAACTGAAGGAAAACAGAAAACATTTTCCGCCTCCTTCCTCTCTCTGCCTCACGCATCATTATCTTCTCCCTTCCTCCATTGTTGCTCGTTTTTGCTTCCTTTTCTTTCCTTTGGATTCAAAAATTGATAGTGGGTGATAGGACAAGGATTTCTCAACTCCACTCTTCCTCTTTAATCCGAGAACGAAGAAAAACGGATTAGGGATTTCAAAACCATCAAACACAAATCTCGCCGTTTCTTCTGGATCCAAGCTTCGTTTCGCGAAGGGATAGAAGGGAAAGTTGCTCACCACTACACTACGGTACTAGTGAGCTAACTTTGGAAGCGACGTCGCGAGCAAAGGTTTTACCGGAATTGATCGTGGTGCCGTAAATCGACGTTAAAGCTAACGTTAAGGTAAGGGCTCCTTCCAAACTTTTAGTTTGCATTTGGGGACTTATATGTGGTTGTGTGGAAAGGAATTTGGTTAGGGTTAAAGTTTTAATTTGGGGAAAATGAATCTAAGGCTTTATGGGTAAAATCTTAGAGTTGGGTTTTGGTTATATTGATGAATGTTTCATGGAAAATGAATTTAAACTCATTTATGTATGATTTTGAGTAAATGAAACTTGTTGTGTTTGAGTGGTGGGTTGTGTTGATTTGTGTTCGTCATATTTGACGTGTTCTTAATTAATACTAATGAAATTTGATATGTGTATGGTTGGATTTTGTGGAGAAATGAATTGATGTGTTTTGGTGTGAATCGTGGATTGAATTTGATAATATGTTTGAGTTTATTTTGTGTGGAATTTGAAAACCATTAAGTTAAATGAGTATTAAGAATGGAGAATCTCTTAATGTCTTGTTTACTTAATGTGTGTTTGTGAAAATCGTTTTGAGTTAAATGAGTATTAAGAATGGGGAATCTCTTAATATCTCTGTTTACTAATGTTTTGGAAAATCGTTTAAGCCAAACGAGAATTAAGAATGGGGAATCTCTTAATTTCTTGTTTACTTAATGTTTGTTTTGAAAATCGTTTAAGTTAACCGGGCGTTAAGAATGGGGAATCTCTTAATGTTTTGGTTACTTAATGTTGTTTTGAAAACCGTTTAAGTTAAAACAATATTAAGAATGGGGAATCTCTTAATATGTCTGTTTGCTTAATGTTTGGCGTGAAAATCGTTTAAGTTAAATGAGTATTGAAAATGGGGAATCTTTTAATATCTGCATTTACTTAACGATTGTTGTGGATGGAGTCAGTATATGCTCATGCATTTTCATGCTTTTTGTAAATCGTGCAGACCCGTGATAGGTGGCACCCTGATAAATAGTACTTTGGCCTGTGATAGGCGGTACATTTATGATTTACGTTTTTGTAAATTGTGCAGACCTGTGATAGGTGGCACCTTGGTAAATAGTACTTTGGCCCGAGATAGGCGGTACTTTTATGATTTACGGCTTTTTGTAAATTGTGCAGTAACGTGATAGGTGGCACCTTGGTAAAGAGTACTTTGGCCTGTGATAGGCGGTACATTTACAATTTACGTTCTTTTTAGTAAACTGTGCAGACCCGTGATAGGTGGCACCTTGGTAAACGATACGGGCCCGTGATAGGCAGTACGTTTATGGTTTACGCTTTTTAGTAAATCGTGCAGACCCGTGATAGGTGGCACCTCGGTAATTGTTACTTTGGCCTGCGATAGGCGGTACAGTTATGATTTACGACCCTTTGAGGAGGGTTTTGGTTTGGAATTCCGAGTCCATGCATTTTGGCATATACGCATTGCATTAGGGTGTTTAGCACACGAGTCGTGGTTGATCCAAATTATGATTGTGTTGATTTTGCTAAGTGTTATGGTTTGAAATTATGTGTAAGTGTGTTTTTAATTCAAGTTTATGATTGTGTCGAAATTGCTAAGTGTTATGTGTTGATATTATGCGTAAGAGTGATTGGTTGTAAACTATTTCGAAACTCAAGTTGTCGTGGTGATTGTGTTGAAAATGCTAAGTGTTATGTTTTGGAATTGCGTGTAAGTGTGGTTGATTGCAAAACCTTTTCGAAACTTAAATTGTCGTGGTGATTTTGTTATAATTTCCAAGTGTGGATGTTTTGGAATTGTTTGTAAGTGTGATTGATTGCAAAACCATTTCAAAACTCAAGATGTCGTAGTGTTTGCGCTATAATTGTTAAGTATGATTGTTTGGATTTGTGTGTAAGTATTGATTGGTTTCGATACCCTTTAAAAAGCTAAAAAAATGCTGAATTTTGCTGTTTTTCTGCTGCTGTGTATTCGAATACAGGAAGCTGTATTCGAATACAGACATGTTGTTTTGCTACTGACTTACTATGTAGTCGAATATAGACTGTTGTAGTCGAATATAGACATGTTATTTTGCTACTGACTTGCTGTGTAGTCGAATACAGACTGTTGTATTCGAATACAGACTGTTGTATTCGAATACAGACATGCTATTTTTGCTGCTGAATGCTGAAACAACCTTGTATTCGAATACAGAGATGCTGTATTCGAATACAACAATGTTGTTTTGTTAAAAACTTCAATTTTCAACTTTGTTTATGCATGTTTAGCATATGAAAACCCTTTTAAGATTCATGCTAAGTTGGAAGGGGTATTTTGTGCATTTGAAAACTTATATGTTATTTGTTAACTGTTAATTTCGGTTGGTGACCCTTTACAACTATTGTGGAAATCTGGGCTTTGCCCTCATATGAGAGTCAGGGCGGTCCTACTGGTTCGTACCCTACGGATGGAAATGGGGATGAGAATGCTTGATTAGAGCTACGTTAGGAGGATCTCATGGGGCGCGTAGAGATTACTCGAGGCGTATAGTTTTTTTGTTATGTATAGAATAATCAGACTAGGTTGTCACTCAGGACACATATGTCTTTCTTTTGGGCTACTTTTATTTTATATTGGAAGGATGCACATGTACTAATGTTGGTATTAGGACATGCTTTGGATTTATATTTTGAAAAAGAAAACTTTTTCGTTGCTTGTATATTATAATGACTTAATTAGTTATTCAAAGGTGTTTACCTTATTTATTCATCTGTTTTATTTTAATTCCTTTTGAAAGAAAAAAAATACACCCTTGCTTTGAAAAATAGGGTGTTACATTTGTGGTATCAGAGCTTTGGTTTGGTTTTCTTTGGGAGCTGTGGATCCTTTGGTTATAGATTGTAGGTCAACCTATAGGTTGGGAGTTGTCGTCTGATCATGCGTCGGTTTAGGTGGTTTGAGTGGTCAAGTCCGAAATAATTATTATGTGTTGATGTGGTCGAAAGCTAATTTTAGAATTATTGAAGTACTGTTAAGATTCTACTTGATGATGGTTTTATAGGGAAACCATGCCGCCAAGAAGGGATGACGCTCCGAGAGCCAATGCTAACAGGGATCATCGAATGGTGGAGGCTATGAATAACATGGCTGCTGCCGTTGTTGCACAGACTGCTGCTAAGACTCAACGTGATCTCAAAAAGAGGGAAAGAGAGATCCGTGCTGCAGAGTCAAGAGGGTTGGAAGATTTCCGTCGTTACAATCCTCCCAAGTTTAAGGGGGGTGAGAATTTGGAGAAAGCGGATCAGTGGATCCAAGAAGTGGAGAAGATCTTCGAAATGATTAACTGTCAGGCAGCAGTGAAGGTCAACTATGCCACTTATATGTTGTTAGGGGATGCGGAGTACTGGTGGAGGAGTACAAGTTTGTTGATGAGGTCGGCCCACGAGGAGGTGAATTGGGAATCGTTCAAAAGGAAGTTTTTAGACAAATACTTCCCGATGAGCACCAGGACTAAACTGGGTGATGATTTCCTGAAACTGCAGCAGGGAAAGATGACCGTGGGCGAATATGCCGCTAAGTTTGAATCCCTATCAAGACACTTTAGGTTTTTCCGTGAAGAGATTGATGAACCGTTCATGTGTCATCGTTTCCAAGACGGACTAAAATATGAGATCTAGGATTCAGTCTTGCCTTTGGGAATTCAACGTTTCCAAGTCCTCGTGGAAAAATGCAGGGAAGTCGAGGACATGAAGAATAAGAGGGCTAGCCGAGGAGGGAATTTTAGTGCTAGAGGGCCCAGTCAGGTGAATTATCAGAACAACAAGGGGAAACAAGTTGCTAAACCCTATAATCGACCACAAAATAACAACAGTGGGCAGAATCGCCCAGAGAACCAGAATTTCGGGAGACAACTGGGACGAGTGGTTCGATGCTTCCGATGTGGGGAAGAGAGACATTATGCTAACGCCTGTACCCCTAGTACTCCCACCTGCTACAATTGTCAGAAACCAGGACACATGGCAAAGGATTGCACGGCTCCAAAGGTGGAACCAGTTGTGAATGTAGCTAGGGCTACTCGTCCTACTGCTAGAGGACGCATTTATTGTGTGAGTGCTGAAGAGGGGAATCCATCTGGCAATCTGATTCAACGTGACTGTGAGATTGCAGGTAACACTCTAAATGCACTTTTGATTCGGGGGCAACCCATTCCTTCATTGCTATGGATTGTGTAAATCGGTTGAAGTTATCTGTATTTGCTTTACCTTTTGATTTGGTTGTCTCCACACCTGCTAAGACTTTGACAGTAAATTCTGCATGTTTACATTGTCAAATGACTATTCAGAATAGGGATTTCTTGGTTAATTTGATTTGTTTACCTCTACAATCACTCGAGGTTATTCTCGGTATGGATTGGATGTCTTATCATTATGTGATCTTGGATTGTGCTCGTAAATTGGTTCTTTTCCCCGAACCAGGAGTTGTTAAGTATTTAGCCGCTAACAAACTCCAAGTGTCACTAAGTGAAGGGACTCATGAGTTTTTGTCTCTGGCTAATGTGGAGGCAAGGATAAATGTGAACATAGAAGATGTGACTCTTGTCAATGAGTACCGGGATGTATTCCCAACAGAAATTCCAGGATTGCCACCGGTAAGAGAAGTGGAGTTTTTCATTGATTTACACCCAGGAACGGGACCAATTTCGATTGCGCCGTACCGAATGTCACCATCGGAATTAAATGAGCTCAAGGTCCAAATTGAAGATTTGTTGAAGAAGAAATTTATTAGACCAAGTGTATCGCCATGGGGAGCTCCTGTTTTACTAGTTAAGAAGGAAGGCGGAAGCTCACGGTTATGTGTGGATTACAGACAGCTTAATAAGGCAACTATTAAGAATCGTTATCCTTTGCCACGCATTGATGATTTAATGGATCAGTTAAGGGGGGCCGCGGTATTTTCGAAGATTGACCTGAAGTCGGGTTACCATCAGATTCGAGTAAGAGAAGGAGATATTCAGAAAACTGCTTTCAGAACCCGTTACGGACATTATGAATATCTCGTGATGCCGTTTGGAGTTACCAATGCACCAGCAATTTTCATGGACTACATGAACAGAATCTTTAATCCATTCCTTGATAAATTTGTTGTGGTGTTCATTGATGATATATTGATTTATTCAAGAACTGAAGAGGAGCATAGAGAACATTTACGTCAAGTTCTTGAGATTTTACGCGAGAAGCAATTGTATGCTAATCTGTCAAAGTGTGAATTTTGGCTAGAGAAAGTGAATTTCTTAGGACATGTGATAACCAAGGAAGGAATCGTTGTAGATCCAGCTAAGATCGAGGCGATTCTTGCTTGGAAACAGCTTCAGACTGTCACTGACATACGAAGTTTTGTAGGACTGGCAGGGTACTACAGGAGGTTTATTGAGGGTTTTGCTAAGATTGTGACTCCATTGACACAACTTACCAGAAAAGATCGACCGTTCGCATGGACAGAGAAGTGTGAGGAAAATTTTCAATTACTAAAGAGAAAATTGACGACCTCACCAGTGTTGGTGTTACCGCAATCAGATGAACCCTATGAAGTTTATTGTGATGCATCTCACCAAGGGTTGGGATGTGTTCTGATGCAGCACAAGAAAGCTGTGGCTTATGCTTCAAGGCAATTGAAGATTCATGAGAGGAACTATCCTACTCATGATTTGGAGCTTGCGGCGGTTGTTTTTGCATTGAGGATCTGGAGGCATTATTTATATGGGTGCACGTTCACAGTGTTCAGTGACCATAAAAGCTTGAAATATTTATTTCATCAGAAGGAATTGAACATGCGCCAGAGGCGATGGATGGAAACTCTCAAGGATTTTGATTTCACACTGCAGTACCACCCTGGGAAGGCCAATGTAGTGGCTGACGCGTTGAGTAGAAGGAGTGTGTCGGTGTCTTCTACAATTATGGCTAGACAACAAGAGTTGTGGGAAGCTTTTAGAGACCTACACTTGAACGTAGAGTTTGCACCGGGAATTTTGAAATTCGAAATGATTAAGATTTCGAGTGGACTACTTGAAGACATTGCAAATTCTCAAGATGACGCCTTAATTCAAGAGAAAAGGAACCTAATAGTGCAAGGGAAGACCACAGAATTCAAGATTGGATCAGATAATATTTTGTGATGTAATGGTAGGATTTGTGTACCAGAAATTGCAGATATGAGGAAAGCGATTTTAGAAGAGGCTCATAAGAGTAAGTTGAGTATTCATCCTGGAGCGACAAAGATGTATCAGGATTTGAGGCAGAATTAATGGTGGCCAGGAATGAAGAGGCATGTAGCGGAGTATGTATCGACTTGCCTAACTTGTCAGAAAGCGAAGGTGGAACATCAGCGACCTGTTGGGATGTTGCAACCTTTAGATATACCTGAATGGAAGTGGGACAACATTTCCATGGATTTTATAACTGGATTGCCTAAGACGAGGAGAAGGAATGATTCTATATGGATGATAGTAGATCGACTGACTAAATCCGCACACTTTTTGCTAGTAAAGACTACATATAAGGTAGATCAGCTAACAGAGATTTACATTGCTGAAATTGTGAGGCTACACGGGGTACCATCGAGTATTGTATCAGATCATGATCCAAAGTTCACATCACATTTTTGGGGAGCATTGCACGAAGCGTTGGGAACAAAACTACGATTGAGTTCAGCTTACCATCCACAAACGGACGGACAGACTGAAAGGACGAATCAGTCCTTGGAAGATCTATTGAGAGCCTGTGTATTAGATGAGAGAGGAAGTTGGGATTATGTACTTCCGTTGATTGAGTTCACCTACAACAATAGTTTCCACGCAAGTATTGGGATGGCACCATATGAGGCTTTATATGGGCGCAAGTGTCAAACACCCTTGTGTTGGTATAAGGACGGTGAAAATATGATTGTAGGACCAGAGATGGTGCAACAAACTACAGCTAAGGTAAGGAAGATCAAGGAGAGAATGAAGACTTCACAAGATCGTCAGAAGAGTTATGGGGACAAGCGTCGCAGACTGTTAGAATTTGAACAGGGTGACCATGTGTTTCTAAGAGTCACACCTACTACTGGAGTTGGTAGAGCATTGAAATCAAAGAAGTTGACTCCGAAATTCATTCGGCCATATCAGAATTCTGCACAAATTGGGCCTGTTGCTTATCGGATTGCATTGCCTCCGATACTGTCCAATATTCATGACGTGTTTCATGTGTCACAATCGAGAAAATATCTTGCAGATCCATCTCATGTGATCGAACCAGACACAATCCAACTAAAGGATAACTTGTCTTTCGAAGTACCACCTATGAGAATTGATGACAGGAAGATTAAGCGATTGAGGACCAAGGATGTTTCGTTGATCAAGGTGATTTGGAAACCAATTACTGGAGATGCGACTTGGGAACTGGAGAGCAAGATGAGAGCACAACACCCAGAGTTATTTATCGACACATAGTTTCAAGGACGAAACTAATTTTAGGGGGGTAGTAATGTAAGACCCGTAATTTTAAATTATACCTTATGTATTTTATTGGATTTTGGTATTGAACTCAGGCGCTTTTTAGCCAAGTTATTAATATTTTGGAGTTTATATGATCAAAAAGATATTTTGATGCCCGATTAGAATTATTCATCGATAAATAAATTAAATTAACCGCGGTGAATCTTTTACGAAGAGTTTAATGCGTTATGGGTGAAAGGGTAATTTAATAAATATCTAAAGATTTTGAGATATTTGTTAATTATAATTAATATATATGTTTATATATAAAGAAAAGGAAAGGAAGGAATTGGGAGAAAAAGAAATAGAAAGGAAAGAAAAAGGAAGAAGGGAAAACTGAAGGAAAACAGAAAACATTTTCCGCCTCCTTCCTCTCTCTGCCTCACGCATCATCATCTTCTCCCTTCCTCCATTGTTGCTCGTTTTTGCTTCCTTTTCTCTCCTTTGGATTCGAAAATTGATAGTGGGTGATAGGACAAGGATTTCTCAACTCCACTCTTCCTCTTTAATCCGAGAACGAAAAAAAACGGTTTAGGGATTTCAAAACCGTCAAACACAAATCTCACCGTTTCTTCTGGATCCAAGCTTCGTTTTGCGAAGGGATAGAAGGGAAAGTTGCTCACCACTACACTACAGTACTAGTGAGCTAACTTTGGAAGCGACGTCACGAGCAAAGTTTTTACCAGAATTGATCGTGGTGCCGTAAATCGACGTTAAAGCTAACGTTAAGGTAAGGGCTCCTTCCAAACTTTTAGTTTGCATTTAGGGACTTATCTGTGGTTGTGTGGAAAGGAATTTGGTTAGGGTTAAAGTTTTAATTTGGGGAAAATGAATCTAAGGCTTTATGGGTAAAATCTTATAGTTGGGTTTTGGTTATATTGATGAATGTTTCATGGAAAATGAATTTAAACTCATTTATGTATGATTTTGAGTAAATGAAACTTGTTGTGTTTGAGTGGTGGGTTGTGTTGATTTGTGTTCGTCGTATTTGACGTGTTCTTAATTAATACTGATGAAATTTGATATGTGTATGGTTGGATTTTGTGTAGAAATGAATTGATGTGTTTTGGTGTGAATCGTGGATTGAATTTGATAATATGTTTGAGTTTGTTTTGTGTGGAATTTGAAAACCATTAAGTTAAATGAGTATTAAGAATGGGGAATCTCTTAATGTCTTGTTTACTTAATGTGTGTTTGTGAAAATCGTTTTGAGTTAAATGAGTATTAAGAATGGGGAATCTCTTAATATCTCTGTTTACTAATGTTTTGGAAAATCGTTTAAGTCAAACGAGAATTAAGAATGGAGAATCTCTTAATTTCTTGTTTACTTAATGTTTGTTTTGAAAATAGTTTAAGTTAACCGGGCGTTAAGAATGGGGAATCTCTTAATGTTTTGGTTACTTAATGTTGTTTTGAAAACCGTTTAAGTTAAAAGAATATTAAGAATAGGGAATCTCTTAATATGTGTGTTTGCTTAATGGTTGGCGTGAAAATCGTTTAAGTTAAATGAGTATTGAAAATGGGGAATCTTTTAATATCTGTATTTACTTAACGATTATTGTGGATGGAGTCAGTATATGCTCATGCATTTTCATGCTTTTTGTAAATCGTGCAAACCCGTGATAGGTGGCACCCTGATAAATAGTACTTTGGCCTGTGATAGGCGGTGCATTTATGATTTACGTTTTTGTAAATTGTGCAGACCCGTGATAGGTGGCACCTTGGTAAATAGTACTTTGGCCCGAGATAGGCGGTACTTTTACGATTTACGGCTTTTTGTAAATTGTGCAGACCCGTGATAGGTGGCACCTTGGTAAAGAGTACTTTGGCCTTTGATAGGCGGTATATTTACAATTTACGTTCTTTTTAGTAAATCGTGCAGACCCGTGATAGGTGGCACCTCCGTAATTGTTACTTTGGCCTGCGATAGGCGGTACTATTATGATTTACGACCCGTGAATGCTGAAACAGCCTTGTATTCGAATACAGAGATGCTGTATTCGAATACAACAATGTTGTTTTGTTAAAAACTTCAATTTTCAACTTTGTTTATGCATGTTTAGCATATGGAAACCCTTTTAAGATTCATGCTAAGTTGGAAGGGGTATTTTGTGCATTTGAAAACTTATATGTTATTTGTTAACTGTTAATTTTGGTTGGTGACCCTTTACAACTATTGTGGAAATCTGGGCTTTGCCCTCAGATGAGAGTCAGGGCGGTCCTACTGGTTCGTACCCTACGGATGGAAATGTGGATGGGGATGCTTGATTAGAGCTACGTTAGGAGGATCTCACAGGGCGCGTAGAGATTACTCGAGGCGTATAGTTTTTTTGTTATGTATAGAATGATCAGACTAGGTTGTCACTCAGGACACATATGTCTTTCTTTTGGGCTACTTTTATTTTATATTGGAAGAATGTACATGTACTAATGTTGGTATCAGGACATGCTTTGGATTTATATTTTGAAAAAGAAAACTTTTTTGCTGCTTGTAAATTATAATGACTTAATTAGTTATTCAAAGGTGTTTACCTTATTTATTCATCTGTTTTATTTTAATTCCTTTTGAAAAAAAAAATACACCCTCGCTTTGAAAAACGGGGTGTTACAAATTTAGGGAGAATTAAATTTAATTTGATTATGTGTTCATTATTGATATTATGATTGTTTGATGTGTGTTTGAGGTGTAGTTTGTGGTGCTTTATGGTTGGTGTGATTTTTGTGTTCATAATGATTATTATGAATTTTTAGAGATGTGATTTATGTATGTTTATGGAAAATGATTTTGGTGGTTTATGTGTGAAAATGTGGAGTTTTGAAAATGGGCGATTTATGAGTAAATTTCGTGTGAAGTTGTGGAGATTGAATTTGATGTGTTTGAGTATACTCTGTGGTGAATTTGAAAAATCATTAATGTTAAATGAGTATTAAAAAAAGGGAATCTTTTAATATCTGCATTTACTTAATGATTGTGGTAAAAGAGTCCGAGTTTGCTCATGCATTTTATAGTACATGGTGACTGCGATGGGGCAATGGTGATGGTGGTGACCGTGATGGGTCATGGGATGATGTCATGTGAATTGTTGGTTTATCTTATCCTTGCAAAGATTGTCGCATTGTGCTGATCTGTGAGAGATTGCACTCTAAAATGTGTTGGTCTGTGCGTGATTGAACTCTAGAAAATCGTGTTGGTCTACAAGCGATTACACACTAGTAAATCGTGATGATCCGTGAGAGATTGCACCTTCGTAATTAGTGTTGGTCTGTGAAAAGTTGTACAATTATGATTTGCGCTCTTCAAGGAGGGTTTTAGTTGGGAATTCTGAAATCATGCATTTCGACATATACGCATTGCATTAGGGTGCTTGGCACGCGAGTTTTGTACGATATGTTGTGATGATTGTATATACATACTCGGTTGTTGTTTATGATTGTGTCGTAATTGAGGAGTGTGATTGATTGAATTTGTGTTGTAAGTGTTGAATGATTTCGAAACTGAAATCTGCATTATTTCATAGTTGTATTCGAATACGAGGTGTTTGTATTCGAGTACATATTTAAAATGTTTAGTTTCAATTGAAATTTTAACATCGTATTCGAATACGACAGGATTATATTCGAATACAACAAAATCATTTTTGCTACTGACTTCTGATTTCGCACTTGTATTCGAATACGACAGGATGATTTTTGCTATTGTCTTATGAATTAGCACTATATTTGAATACGAGAGTGTTGTATTCGAATACGGGAGTATTGTATTCGAATACGACAGTGCAATTTTGTTAAAAACTTCATTTTCCAACTTTAATTATGCATGTTAAAATCTTTTCAGTTTTGTATACTAAGTTGAAAGATTATTTTGTACATTAAAAATTTAAATGCTAAGTGATATTTGTTAATTTCAGTTTGTGACCCTTTACAATTATTGTGGAATTTGGGCTTTGCCCTCAGATGATATTCGAGTTCGTTCCACCGACTCTTAACTTGACGACAGAAACGTCGTTAGACTTCCCTGACCGTGAATCGCAGACTGCTAGGGCATACAATCCCATCTCAAGCAGGGGTACTTATACAGGGAGGGTAGTCAAGACAAGTAGGAGAGCTGGAGCAATATACCTCGTGGAACTCACTCGTGAGAAGATCAAATAACTGATTACAGCAGGATTGGTGCTAGGAATAAGTGGAGCATGCAGAGGATTCCTCGGTTAGGGTTGAGGCAGAGGCCACCATAGGAGCTAGAGATACAGTGATTGGACTCGAGACTAGCAAAAAAGATAAGGTGTCGATGCCAATGGAGCGAGAGATTGTAGGACCGTCTAGGTAGGCCGAGTCAGAGCTTCCATTTCCAATGGACTTTCAGTGAATGATGGGGGTCGGGCATAAAGCAGCCTCATGTAATGAAAATGTTGATTTCCTTCTAAAGATGCTCTGGAATCTTACCAACAACCTGGACTTAGACACCACATCTCAACCCAAAACCTTAAGGCATTAGGTGTATGAGTCATTCTCCTTATATATCCAATACAACCTCCATTCCTAGTCAATGTGGGACTAACCACTCATAATTGAATACCCAACAATCTCTCACTCAATTATGAGTCCCCACCACTAGACTTGATCCACTTGATCACCGAGTTTTTTTTATTGACCACTAGACTTGATCCACTTGATCCGAGTCATTTTTGGTCTACCACTAGACTTGATCCACTTGATCTGAGTCCTTTATTTTGCTCCCCCACCAAGCCAACTCAGGCTCTGATACCACTTGTTGGGGAGTTCGGGGAAGCTCGACATTCGGAATGGGCTAAACAAGGATTAATAAGAGACTTAGACACCACATCTCAACCCAAAACCTTAAGGCATTAGGTGTATGGGTCATTCTCCTTATATATCCAATACAGCATGCATTCCTGGTCAATGTGAGACTAACCACTCATAATTGAATACCCAACATGAGAACAAGGTCTTCCTAAGCAAATACATACGTAATAATGATATTGTTGTTCTTTATAGCTCCTTAACTTATGACTCCCCATTATAGAAAGCTCTAATAGGAATGTGGGATAATTTTCAGTTGTATATGATTTGACAAATTAAGAATGGTAAGCAGATAAACTTCTAGCTGGATAAGTGAGCTCCACACAATGTGAAACTTCTTCCTTTAGCGAGAGAGTTATATCAAAACTACCATTATTGTGCATGACGTGTTGAATACCAAAGAAATTTGGGATATGGAATTCTTAATTCATAATTTTCCTATGCACATCGTCATTCGAGTGGTGATCCTTCTCCTCACTCTAATTTTGACGACCCTAATATTTTAGTGTGGGGTACTAGCACTAACCAGGTTCTTAGTGCAAAGTGCTTATAAAATAGGATAATGCTCTTTACGTAGCAATAATGCATTGCTTTCTTTTTTAGTTTGATTTTGATAACATTTTTATATTTATTTCTAACTAATGATTTTAGATTGTAATACAAAGGTGGATAATGCTCTTTATGCATCAATGCATTGCTTAATTTTTTTTACAACAACTAAAAATAAAAAAATCATATATTTGTATTAATTAAAAATATATTTAAATATTATGAATTACATTACTCATATTTAATTTAATATATTAAACTACCCCAATTTGATGTTTCTTTATCTTATTAATTTCAATTAACTTTTTTTTTTATCTTACACGTGAATTTACATTTTCAGGGCTTATTCCTCATCTCCATTTGGTCATAAATAGCCACCATTGCTACATTGTCTATGGATATAGACAAAGGATAGTAATTGTAACATTTAAATGCCATACCAAAGACGATGAGGTGAAACACAAACCAATAAATTGAAATTCGTCCTTCAAGGAAAACATGACTAGAGGGCCATAATAAACGGAATGCTTCTATACAAGTCTTTTTCAACCAAGGGAATCCAAAGGTGGCAAGCACCAAACCATTATTAATGTTATTTGTACCAGCATGATATTAATATATGTCGTGTATAGGGAAATATACAAATCATGCATTGAAAATTTTGTTTATATGGAACCAAAAGACAATTAATAATAATAGCCTGAAAAATAAAGTCAAGGCATGGCTAATGCTTAGTTTTGATAATGTATAGTTGTCACACTCTCAAGAATATGCTTCCCATGATTACCTTGTTTGTTGGCCTAATCTAGCTACCATTATCTCTCTAGTTTGTATGGAACAGTAGAGTTTTTTTAATAATAGGTATTATTAGCATGGGCGTAGCTAGGGTTAAGGTTGGAGATACTAAATTCAAAAATGTAATTTAGTAAATAAAATAAAATTTTTAATTGTACAATAATTAATTTAAGAAAATTCATATGATATATATATATATATATATATTCCAAATTAATATTGTTTTGCAAATAAATATATATATATATATAATATTTATTTTCGAAGTTGTGTTCTTTATTGTTCCATTGAGTCATAATAAATAATTATCATATCTAATTGAAATTGCTATTATTATATTAATAAAGTAATAATTTTATATTTTATTTGGTTATAGTGGATTTTAATAGTAAGCACTTAAGTGTTCAAGAGCCAATATATTGAATAAAAAAATGTCCAATATACTAAATGATATAAAATTCATATATAAAAAATAAAATATAAGTACCTACAAATATAATAGTGTAGCAATATAAAAGATTTATAAGATATAGGGGGAGACTATGGTCATCATTCGCCCTCTTGCCTCTGTCTATAAGTTTTAATTTTTTTTCTCTCTTAATAACCTTTCAATTTAAAGTTTTATAATTTATAGTTCAAAAGAAAGATAAATAAAATTTGATTAATTATTATTTTAATTATTTTATTTTTTTAAATAATTTATTCTTAATTAAAATTAATAAAACACTTAAATTCAGTCGATTAATTTAAATATTATCGTAGATTTAAATATAATTAAAAAATAGTCATATTTAATAGTCTAAAATATAAACAAAATTTAACTAACTTTGTTCTATTTAATGGTGTTACTGTAAAGAAAAAAAAACCTTTAATTAAACAACTTATAATACATAATTAAATGAAAGAGAGAGTAATTTAAAAAATATAATAA
>JBBPBS010000115.1:316653-336905 GCA_037974835.1 Cicer judaicum | reverse complement strand
CTTATATTTTATAGGAAGAATGTACATTATATATCCTAAGATAATTGATTCATTTATAAAAACAAAAAATTATATAAATTAAATTACTCTTTTAATTTTTAATGCATTTTATTGTAATTGTAACTTTTAATTAATTAATAATATTTACTTTATTTTTAATACAATATCTTTCATATATTTATAACATTGATAATATATTAATATTTAATAAAAATAATTTAATAAAAAACATTATTTATCTTTTATTTATATTTTTTTTTAATATATATAAAATAATCAAATAGTTTAATTATTTTGAGATGAATAAAATAGTAAGTTTGAGTTACTGTATGCTCATGTACAATTATGCATTATTTCACGAGAAAATTAGGTGTTGGGGGTAGGACCAATAATATTTAGTCTAGAAATTGTTGGTAGGATGTGATTTATATAGACCGGTCAAAAAATATTCACTCATAGATTTTTATAATAATTTTAAGAAAAAGATAAAATTTTATAATAATACAAAAATAAAAATAATATTTTATTAAAATTTACTAAAAATAATAAAATAACAAAAATCCTTAATTGAGGTCATAATATATCTACCCCACGCTCCTTACAAATATTTGCATGTGAATGAATATATGAAAATTAATGTAAATTCTAATTTATATCTTTAGCCACAACATGCAGTGTCCTACCTATCTTTATGTCTAGTGTAAACTCTTAGTTAGTGATTGCAATTCACGAGCCTCATTTTCACCCTCTTCCATTATTGAATTATAATTTCTCCCTTCTTTCTTCTTTTGTCCTACATATTAAAACAAAAAATATTCTAAAACAAATTACTAGTTTACATTTTAATACAACTTTTATCTATCACTCTCAAGTAAACATATTTAATTTTATATCACTAATAATGGTAAATATATTAATATTTTATTTGAATAATTTAATAAAAATATTTTTTTATGTTATAATTTTTTTAATATATGTGAAATATTCAAATGAGTCGATAAAAGATGCTAGATAAATTAGTGGGACCAAGGAGAAGTATGACCCTTATCTTACTTCATAAAATATATAGTCCAAAACTCTTGTGCATTTTCCATCAATTTCAGGAGTCTAACATTTAGCGTACTTTATGCCATCCATTATTATTGTTATTATTATTATCTTTTGATATCTCAACTATAAGAAGAAAATCACAATACCCTTTATCACACTAATAGTTAGTTATAGCATAGCACAATTGTCATAAGGGGATAATTAAAAGATGGGAGGAAGTGTTAGTGTTAGCAAGAGTGAAAGGAAGTTATGTAATGAAAAATGTGTAATGAATTTGAAAGAGAAAGTGAGGCTTCTACAAGAGGAAATAAAGGAGATGATGTGTGAGAGGGAGAAAGAGAGTAGAAGTTTTGAGAGAGAGATAATGGTGTTTACTTTTAAGGAGGCAGATTGGAAACAAGAGATGAAGAGGATGAGAGAGGAAGTGAAGCAATTGAGGAAGTTGGTGGGAGAGAAGGAGGAGAAGATAAGAGAGATGGAAGAGGTTGGAATGGTTGAAAAGAATAGTGAGAAAGAGTGGGAATTAATGGGAACTAAGTTATTAGTTCAACAAATGAAGGAGGAAAGAGGAAGAAGAGATGAAGCTGTTGAGAAATGGAAACAACTTTATCTTGCAATTAAGAATGAGTTGGACGATCTCATCCAAAGAACATATGATGGTTTGTTTCTCTCTCTCTCTAGTTTTTAGCAAATCATGTTTTTTTATTTATTTTGCAAACAGAAATTAAGGATTTTGACACTTCAATAATGAGTCTCTTTGGGTATCTCTATAGAAATTTTATTTGTTTTTGACATTTTAATTAGTCTATTAGATTTTTTTTCATCTTTTAGGTCAACTATGAGATTAATCTTTAATTCAATTAAATAAATAATTTTATTTTGTTCTCAATTTCTGGATGGAAGTAACTCTCTTAGAATTCGAACTTAGATTCTCTCCAAACCATCTTCTTTGTAGAGAAAAGTTGTTTCCACTTAACCAACATTACATTAGTTAAGAAAACCATAGTTTGTTATTATTGTGTTATAGTCTTGTACTTTTTGTGATTTGCCTTTTGTATGCAATTACTGTCATTTGAAAAATAGTGTGTGGCAGGTGGGCTCAATTTCAACCCCTAACATTACTTTTAAAATATGTCAATCTTGTTATAATAATTTGGTAAAATCATTTTAACTTTATTCTTAAGAAATTTTCACACTACCAAGATATATAATTAGGTGAGGTTGTTGGAAACAAATGTATGTGTGTTTATTTATTTATTTATTTATTTAGTTGAGCTTATTTGGTTTTGGAAATTTATTCACAGGAGATGGTTTGTATTGGAAAGCAGAGGAAAATGACATTCAAATTGAAAATCTGAAGAGGGAATTGAAAGAAAAGGAAGAAAGCATAAAAGCTTTAAAAGCTGAATTAGTTTCAGTGGAGAAAGAAAGGTACAAAAAGGAGAGGGAATTTGATTTGTTAAAGCAAAGCTTGAGAATCATGAATGGCAAGAAGAATTCAATTCAAATTAAAGGGAAGCATTTGAAAACCAAATTGGGAAAATAAAATGAAATTAATATGGTGCATAATGACTAGAAAGAATATTGCACATCACAATGTGGCTGAATTAAATAGGTATTATTATTGTATACTAGGTTGGTTTGTATCTTATAAGTAAAATCACTTATTTTCCTTTTAGTTCTTTTTTTCTTTTTTTACATTTTCAGAGAAAAATAATCAAGGCAATATTTGAATAGAAGAAAAGTCTTTTTCTTGGACCTTGAAAGGGACACAAAATATGAAGGTGGATTAGCAATTTTTCATTGTAGACTGGATTATGTAGTTACTGAAAATGCAAGGTATAAGGATTAGTGAAGGAAATAAATAATATGTTTTTATTATGTAGATTTAAACAAGGTCTAATCTAAATATTTTTTTTGCTCTATTGTTCCATTCTACCAAAAAAGTACTACAAGAGTAAAATATGACTCTAATGGCTCAAAGGGATTGATAGATGGTTAAATATACACTATAGTAGTAAGTGTGATTGAATTTCGATAAAAGAATTTGAATAAACTATTATTTTGACGTGTACGATAATTTGAAATCTTAAATTTACTAACGTTATAATTTAAATAAATAATTTAATATTTTGTAAATTTTAAATTTTAAATTAATACACGTTTATAATTTTATTACTCAAAAAGTGTGCATGAATTTCTTTTTAATAGTCATAAAATGCATTCTCTCACTAGATATAATATTCTCTAAGTAGATTTAACAATTTTTTGCATTTGCTCATGTAAGTTAGAGATCCAAGTAAACAGTAAGTTAAAAGAAACCACAGCCACATTGTTTTTTATTTTTCAAATTATTGTGGTTCACTACTTTTTTTTAACGTGTGTTTAGTTATACATTGACTAAAATTGATTTTGTAAAATCAATTTTAGTTAAAAGTGAATTGAATGTAAAATAATTTATATTTGAATTTCTTCATGTAAAAGTGAGTTCATCATTAATTTTTAATGTAAAAGTCACGTTTAAACTATAGTCAATTTTAGAGTCGAAATCATTTCTAATTGATACCACCCAGACAAATTAAAATCAATTATATACCTTTAAAATTAATTTTGACTAGTCCAAAATTCAATTAGTTTCTTCAATTCCTTTATAACATTGTGCAGCTCTTAATTGAGTTGCTTTTGGTGTTATCATATTGTCAAGCCCTTGTGATGGAGTTTTGTAGCTTATTATTTCAGTTTTGACATATTTCAAAAAATATATAATTTGTGATACATAGTGACAAAATTTGTACCTTAAAATGATAATGAAGGAAAGATGCACATTGGCCCCATTTATATAGGTACCCTTTTATGGCATGTCATGTAGAGTATAAAATAAGTGTCATCTCACCTGGCCAAATGAATGAATGTCTCAATAATTTGTGAAGTCATCTTGTATAGCATATATTGGATTGAACAACGATCAAATTTTACAGAAACAATTAGTGGGATAACAATTTGATATAATTTCACTAAAATGTGATACAATTTCTTCAAGGTACCTAAAGAGTCTATCCCATTGAAATCCCTATACACAATTTACTTTCAATAATGGATAAAGAATATTATATTTGGATTAGAGATTTTTTATTTGGGAATATAATTTTTTAGGGTGATTTAAATTCTTCTTAATAAATCATTTTATTTGGATAATAAATTTGAAAAAGTTTTAAAATAAAATGATTTCATGATATATTTTGTCAAAATTAAATTTAGGAAATTTGAAGTACCTCCTAAAAATAAAAAAATTGAATTTCTTTTTTACCTTAAGATAAATGAATTACAATATGGTCCGTATAATATTTTAAAATTTATAAATTTATCCCTATATGTCAAAATTTGTACATTAGTCTTGTAAATTTTTATTTTTGAAAATTGATTCTTAAAAATTTTAAAATGGTTCCTCAACTTTTTCAAAACTTCACTTTTCACCTGAATTTAATTTTCCTTGTTATCCTAAAATTTTTGAAATTTATAAAAATAGTTCAACTTTAAATAAATAATTGTTCAATTCAAACAACATAAATTGTAATTGAAGAAAATGCAATTGAAGCATTTGATGTACATTAGTCTTGTAAATTTTTATTTTTGAAAATTGATTCTTAAAAATTTTAAAATGGTTCCTCAACTTTTTCAAAACTTCACTTTTCACCTGAATTTAATTTTCCTTGTTATCCTAAAATTTTTGAAATTTATAAAAATAGTTCAACTTTAAATAAATAATTGTTCAATTCAAACAACATAAATTATAATTGAAGAAAATGCAATTGAAGCATTTGAATCGCTTAAAATTTAAAATTTCATAGAATTTTCAATTACTCCGTTCAAATTCTCTTAAACAACCAAATTATTATTATTATTATTATTATTATTATTATTATTATTATTATTATTATATAAGTCAAACACAAAAGTTAAAACAATGATGTCATATCCTACAAATATTCACATGCTTCACAAATTTGATTTTTTTATTATAAAATACATATTTTTAATCTATAGAATACTCTTAAGCATTAAAAAGTCAACATTTACTCAATGATGCAATCAGTAATAATTTTACATTAACGCAAAACTACTGAATACTATCATAATCATTTAATTTCATGAATGTAACTTTCATGAAATTCACACTTAATGTTCTACGTATCGAATTGAACACGACTCAATCATCTCTTCTGTTCCCTCGATAAATTTTTTCAAATAAAGTTTTGGACCATTATCTAACTACATTCTTAATGCCAACTTCCATATCACAATCCTTTCAAGTCTCTCTAAGGTTCAACCACACTCTAGTCGAGTCACTCTGATAAATCGATTAAGATTATGATTCGTGTACTTTGCAATGAGCATGCAATTTTTGTTAGAAGATGTTGTATAATTGAGAGGAATTGAAAATGAGAAGAAAAGAGAAAAGCAGAATGTTATGTTATAACAGAGATTGATTAACTGCATCTAAAAAATATTCTCCTTATTCAAAATTTTATATCAAACAATTTGCATAGTACTTCTATAATAAACTTAACTAACTTCAAAAATAATACAACGAACTTCCACAAAATGTAGTTTAAGTCTTGTTCTCTCCAAAAATGTTATGTGGTACATCCAACTTCGATAAAAATAATATTGATCCATCTAGTGCTTGATAAACAATGTTGATATTTATTAGTTTACACTAATAAATTAGTTTTGTTGTTGGTGTGCTTCACGGGTCATTAATTAATAAATATATTTCCTTGTCAACAATATTAATTAACTAATTAGTTGTCGATTTATAACATTCTGATATAATATTGTAGAACTAATATAAACATAATTATATGTTTTTAATATATAATTGTATTATTTACAAATTCATATGAATTACACATACTCTCATATGTATAAAATATTACATCAATATTTTTTTTTGGTACGTTAACTAAAAATGAAGATGCATATATAGTTCAAATTTAAAGACGCATATAATTTATGATGAATTTGTTCCTTGCAAAACTCAAGTTATTGTGTGTTTCTATATAGGCGAATCAGAGCAAAACATATTTTTTTAGTGTCAAATAATTTACGAGGAACTAGTTCCTTACAAACTACAAATTTATGTGTGTTTCCTATGCAAGTCAGACTGAACAAAGTAATTTTAAGTGTGTCCAATAATTTATGAAGAATCAGTTCCTCGCAAACTTCAAATTTGTGTGCGACCCCATGCAGGTCACTCAAAGCAAAGAAACTTTTTCTTTGTCAAATAATTTTAGAGGAACTAGTTCCTCACAAACTTCAAATTTTTGTGCATTTCCGATGCAAGTCAGTCAAAATAATTTAGCTTTTTATGTGTCAAATAATTTTTGAGGAACTAGCTCCTCGCAAACTTCAAATTTTTGTGTGTCTCCATACAGATCAGTCACATCATAGTATTTATGTGCCTTTCCAGACTGTCAATCAGTGCTATTGTCCTATTAGCATTTGCGAGGAACAAATGTCCTTAGAAACACACATCGCTTCCAAGAGTCACTTTTGGGCATGTTTGTGAGGACTTGGTTCCTTGGTAATATTTTTACTAAAAAAAAAAAAGCAATCAAATTCCTCAAAAACGCTGTATTTTTTCTTTAATTTTGCGATGACGTTTGTTTCTCCACAAAATTTAGTAGAAAAATATAGGTTTTGTAGTGCTAAATATTTATACACTACAACCATATTATGGAGATATCCACTTTTTAAAAAAAATAGAGAAAATCTATACTCATAAAATATCTTATGGGGACACTTGCTCTTGCTCTCATTATCTTATAAATAGATTTGTGTCTGCTTGAGGTCCTAGGGCATAAGATAGCGACATTAGCAACTAGGATAACATGCTCACAAAACTTCATATAACGACCAAATTTTATAGACTTTGAGATTAATTTTTCTTGAAATTTTCATATTCTCGTACTAATCTTAGATAGCTTTCACTTTCAAAAATTAGATTGGAGTGATGTGACCAAAACACGAATATATGATTGTTTATTTCATAGTGATGGATTAGTTAAATCAGATTAAATCGCTCAAACCAAAATGAACTAGTAAAGTTGGATTTATTTAAAACAGCCTTTATTTTTTTTAATAAAAAATTTCCCAAATGATTCACGACAACACCCATTAAGTGCACACTACACTGCATCTTACCACTACGCCACACATCAATCTGTTACTTTTCCTTAAAGAAAAAGTTTGACTCAAACCCAACTATATTTTCAAAAGCTCTTAACAAGTTAAGCTGCTTTCCTTTAATGAAGAAAAAAGAGCTTAAAAAATAAGGTGTAGATAGGAACTTTTGAATTAATTTTGCGGAGCTTTTATATTGTATCGGTCTTCGAATCCTGCCACTAACTTTTCAGAATTTTTTTTTTTTCCATTTCTTAATATGTTCATGAAGTGACGCAATATTTCGAGAGAAAAAAAAAACATCATAATTTTTGTTTGTAAAAGAGCATCATATGCATTTATATCAAGGTATGAAAAAAATAGCATTTGGAAAGAAACACTATTATTTACTTTATATTTGTACATCTGATTCTGCATTTATCAAAACAATTATTCATTTAGTTTCCCCCAATACTGTGTCACATCATAACACTACGTTATATCATTTTTTTTCCTACTCTATTTTTTGTTTAACAAGCTTATGCTATTGAAAATTTGATATAATTATATATAATAGTATCTATTACTAATTAACTATCAATTTAAATTATTTTAAAAAAATGATAATTTGTGAATTTCTATTATATAACAAAAATTGTCTTTTTATTATTAAAATATCTTATAATTATATAACTTACGATACAAATACTACCATTGAATGATATATCATAATTAGCATAAGTCATTGAGCCCAAACATAAACAAAAAAAGAAACTAAGAAATAGAAATGAATGTTTTTAAATATGTTAGTTTTAAATAAATCATCAAAAAACAGATGGAGGTCATACAACTAAAATTCATTTAAGAAATACTATAATTGACAAGATAATCAATACATTTAGTAATCTTCTTCCAAGTACTTACGACAAATATAGATGTACCAATCGAACACTAATAGATTTTGGATGTATTTCACTAAAATGAGAACAACTCTTTCAATGATACAATTCTCCAACACTATATCAATCAAGATTTTTGAATCACTCTCCACAATAAAATTTGAATTATAATATCTCTGCACCATATTCAAATCAAAGGATAAACTTTATGTTTTATCATGAAAAGTGTCATGTATACCAAATTTCGTTGCATAGCTTTTGATCTTTGTATGATTTTACTATACGGAAATGTAGTTTATGCATTATTTTATAAATTATTATTGTTTAAATTATTTTTTTCACATATATTTGAAAATTTAATGACTTTAATATATCTATTTTATGAGTTGATATTCTTAAAATAACTACCATATTTAAATCTGTAAAATTTAATATTTAACATTATAAAATAACTTAATATTAATAAAGAATATATTTAAAAAATAATAATAAATACACTTAATAATTTAAAATACGCTAATACAATGAAACATTTTTTTGAAAAAAAGCTCATATTTTTTTATTCTTAAAATTTACCGAGCACTTACTATTCCCAAGAGAGGTCCCATTTATCAAATCAATTCAAGTCTGAAATCATTTTGTTTTAGCTCTTTCTACCAGGAAAACAAAAAGCAAAACTTATTCCAATCTAAAGTATAAAGGTAAAATTATTATTTTTCATTTTCTGTTTTTATTTGAGTTAGAATATTTCGTGTAGGCCATCTTGTTGTGACTATTTTGGGTATGATTGGGAAAATAAATCAATCAATCGATTCTTTACAACAGTTTATGGTTTGTACACAATTATGTAAAAGCAAATACAAATTTCAACACTCGTTCCAGAAGTTGATAGACTATTTCTAGGGTAAAGATGAATTGGAAAAGATGAATAAGACACATAAATTTTGTCTCTCACCTCAGGGTCTATTTCAATCCATGGTTTAGTTCTTATAATTTTTTTTTTTGTTTCAATTCTTTTTATGTTCTAACTTTATTTGTTTTAACTGACAAATGTCGAAATGTCAAAATTGTTTCAGTTATTATTTTATCCTTTAAATATTTTTAATCATCAAAATTTATTGTTATTAAAAAACTTCATTATCATCTAAATTAGATATATTAAAATAACCTGCCTTGAAAAAATTCATCGAAAAATAGTGCGTTGTACGTATTAATAGCTTTATCTAACCTAATAATGTTGAAACAATTTGTAAAATATGAAACTCTTACTATCGATTTTATCAAAGATTCAAGAGAAATGTAAGAAACTTTTGTGCTTCTATACTTATGTGTATTGTTTTCATTTGAAACCAAACAACAACAAAAGAATAATCCAAAGCTTCTATCAATAGCATTGAGAAAATCTAAAAATATACTTTGTTTCATATATATATATATTAATTTGTAATTCACTAATTAATTAAACAATTAATCTTTCATCACTTGAATAAAAACAATCAGTTATGGTGACATTATTTACCATCCAAAAATAAATAAGTTTTAAGTTTTAAGTTGTACAAATTGTATATGATAGAAAAAACAAATTATAAATATAAAAGACTTATATTTTATACAACAATTATAAATAAAATATTTAAGTTGGCAAAAAAAATAAGTTATTAACAATTGTCCAATAAGACTCGGATTAACCTTAAACGCCAACAAAGACTTAATTAATTGTACTAAATGAGTTACAATTAGAGTTGTTAACTTGACAAGCCCCTTAATTATTGACCACAACCCACATGTTAGAGGGGCAAAAAAAATTAAAAATTTAAAAGGCCACAAAACTAAAAGCCACTCAAAATTTGTAGGCTTAGTGGACCTAAAGGTCCACTTTTTTAAAAACAAATCAATTTTTTTTTTTATGAAATAAAGTTTTTTAATTTTTTTACCGATAAATTTTTTTTGATTTTTTTCAATTTTTTACTGTAAAAAATTTTTGATTTTTTTTTATAAAAAATTTCTGATTTTATTTTTCGATCAAAAATTTTCATTTTTTTTAATAAAAAATTATTTATAATTTTTTTTATTTTTCTCACAAAAGTTTTTGAGAAAAAATATATATTTTTAAATTTTTTTTGAATAAAATAAATTTCAAAATTTTTTCAAAATCTGAAATTAACAATACTAGGACCTATAAACCACTCTTTTAAACCCTATAAAATAATGAATCGAAATTTTAAAAAAAAATTATTAACAGGACCTAATAACATATAAGCAGGGGTTATCTTAAGCATTTTAAATGTCATAATCTAATTTTAAAAATTATACTCTAATAAAAAGAAAATGGAATTTTAATAATTAAAAAGAAAGTAAAATAAGATTTGTCTCTATAAATTTTTTTAAAAAAAATTAGTCTCTATAAAAATATTTTCAATTTTTTAGTCCTTAAAAACATTTTTATTCACTTTTAGTCTCTATTTAAAAATAAAAAATAAAAAAAATGATATATTTAGTCCTTCAAAAAAGCTAATTTTATAGAGATTAATTACATATTACCACACAAAAAAACTGAGCCCTTTGATTGGTGAGGGGCCCAGTCCAATTGGATTGGATTCACAGGATATCAATAAATGTTCCACGACACTTAACACCACACTTAACTACCAATTAATTGAAATTTTATCATAATATTGACTATGGAAATCTAAAAAAATTTAGGAAATCTAAAGATCTCCAATTGAATTAGCATAGATGCTTAGTTTAAATATACAATAACGATATATAATGTGATCACAAGAATGTCAATAATAAACACACATTTGTAACCATAAAAATTTATAAGTAATTTAATAATAGAATGTCATATTCGATAAAAATATTAACATTATATTTCTACTTAAGCATCTTACTATTATGTTTGATGAGGTTAAACGAATTTTTATATAAATCTCGAATAAAGCTAATTTTTTATGTCTCTTGAAATATATCATAGATTATAATGTACGCAAGAATATACAACAATATAACATTGATTACAATTATGCACATATACACTTCCACTAATTTGTCGTATATAAATAAAATTCATATTCTCATTAGAATCTGCCAGTATACATTGTATATCATTGTGTACACACTCTGCATGACAAGTCATCAAAAAACAAATTGTTCAACTCACTTCCATGATGCTCAACCATTTGATGAGAAAGGAGGTCATGGTAAAACTGATAAAGGCTAACTTATCAACACTTCTATTAGCTTCATGCCAGACACGGTGCACTTGAGTCCACTAAATATGTAGTCTCAGAGGACATGCAAGTATTTTCTTTACACAAACCACAAGAACATGTACAAGAAATATCAGCATAGTATTTCATATGCTTCTTCTCTGGTTAGTCAACATTCTTTCATGCATAATTATCCACATAAAAAGATTAATTCTATGAGGGTCGCACCATTTCCACACATTGGCCTAATCTACAGCTAGTCTCCAACTTTGTTAGGGCATAAGGTTATTATTCGCTCTCTTGACTTAAAATTGGTGATTGGTAGTTGTTAGAATCAACGTGAGCCGAAGAACAATGATCCTTAATTATTTTGATAACAAAAGAAAAAATGTGAAAACAATTTATAGTATTAATAATTTTAATTAAGTGTGCAATTTCCTTGTCATGAACCTTAAACACCTTATGTTGCATCATATGCACACAAAAACATGAAAAAACAAGAGACTTTTTAGAATTAATAAACCAGGACCCCAACTAAATTTGGATACACCTAAGAATAAAATAATTTATCTTATAGATATCCTTAACAACAAAGTTAAAACACTAGTTATGGTACCTATACAATAGATGCTCACAACACATGACGGAAGAAAAGTCTATGGAGGTAATTAGAAGTGTAAGATCATTGGGCGTGACACAATAGGTAATGATTTTCTTCCTTCTATTAAAAGTCTTTTACTTATAAAAAGACTAATGCATAATCTATTAAGCATAAGTCAATAATGTGACAATGGTTATGATGTTGTCTTCAATCAACAATAATGTAAGGCCTTTAGTCAAACAGATGGATCCATACTATTTATTGGTTAAAGGAAAAACAATTTTTACAAAATAAATTTGTCAAATTTGAAAAAACAAGAAGTAAAATATCTTATGTCAGTGAATGAAGAATAATTGATCTGACACAAAAGATTAGGACATGTCAATTTGAAATTAATCTCAAAGTTGAAAAGACTTAACGTAGTCAGAGGTTTGCCAAATCTATCATTTGAATCAGATGTTCTATGCGAGACATGTTAGAAAAGGAAGCAAACTAACCGAAATATCATTTGCTTCAAAGAATGTTGATTCTACTTCTAGACCACTTCAACTTTTACACCTTAATTTATTTGGTTCAGTAAGAACTAAGTATGAATTTATTATTGTTGATGACTATTTCAAGTGGACATGGGTAAAGTTCCTTAAACACAAGAATGAGTCGCATAAAGTTTTCACTACCTTCTGTAAACAAGTGCAAAAAAAAAATTGCATTACAACTATTCGTAGTGATCATAGTGGAGAATTTGAAAATAAACCTTTTGTAAAACTATGTGAAGAGAATGAAATTCTACACAATTTATCTTCTCCTAGAACATATATATAACAAAATGGTGTTATAGAAACGAAAAATATATTTCTTTAGGAAATGGCACACACTATGATTCATGAAATGAATCTTGTCAAATTCTTTTGAGCAAAGACACTGAACACTGCATGTTATATTTGAGTCATGTTGAACGTAAAATTCATGCCCTAGTAGAGCTCAAAACTCTCCTTTAAAGATTGTTTTTCTTCTCTATCTTTTGTGATACTACTCCAAATCATTGGATAGTTCTGCTCATCATGTATCTTCAACTACCTTGAAGCATAAGCCACTACCTTCCCATCTATATTACTTTTGTTATTTATAATTAATAATTTTGTAAGATTTAATTAATACAAACTATTTTAATATTAATTTATAAATACTCAATTATTTTGTGAAAAATAAATATTCTATTATGTTTAATTTCAATTAAAAAAATAAGTATTAATAAAAAAAATCAACAAACGAAAATTACTCTTAAACCAATGAATAGAAGTAATATTGATCTATTGTGAAATTTAAGGAGTTTCAATGGTATTTTTAAGCAAAAGTGATATCTTTTAAAAACATTATTTTTAATAAAATAAATTATATAATTATTTCATTTGATTTTAATGAATTGTTAGCATAAAATATGTTACACTAACAACTTATGCCATACACAAATACTTTTATGTGTGACATTTGAGTATTTGATCATTATAATTGATTTGTTAAATAAAAATATAAATTAAATAAGTTTTTAGTTCTTATAAAATTTTAAAGTTTTATTTTTAGTTTCTATAAAAAACATTCTTTATCTTAGTCTCTGAAAAAATTCTCAATTTTGTTTTTGGTCTCTTTTTCAATTAACTCACGTTTATCATTCGAGTTTTTAAATAAAAAATGTATTTTAGAATAAATTTAAGTGTTTCCCTTATAAAAATTTAGAATTTTTAAAAAACATATGTGATGCATTAAATATGAATTTTGAAGTGTCAAATATTTAAAAAATTCATATTTAATTTATCATGTATTAAAAAATTATAAATTTTTTGATGAGATATTCTTATAATGTTATAAAATTAATTAAAAATGATTATTCAAAAATTTGAATAATAAACATGAGTTAATTTGAAAACAGAGACAAAAAATAAAAATAGAATTTCTTTTAACAATTTAAAAATAAAAATATATAAAAAAAACTAAAAATAAAACATTAAAATTTTATAAAAATTAAAAAATTATTTAATTTTAAAAATATTTACACCGACAAATATGATGATATTTTTGTATTGGCAGCTCTCATGTTAAGATATAAAGGTTTTCCGAGTTTACTTTATTGTAGTTTTTTTAGTCAGAATGTTGAAAATGCTACAAAATTTGAGGCAAGCCCAAAGAAGGTACATACCATCACAAACAAATTCTGAGAAAAACCGGTTCACATTTTCATTACATCTAATAATGCTCCTCACAACATTGTTTGTGGAGCAGTTATAGAAGTCCATTTCAATAAATTCGGATATATGCATACAAATAAAAACATAAATTTTGTGCTATTTAAAAATAAACTTCTAAACAATTTATGCCGTTTGAAAGTATAATTTTTTAAAATTTTTTTAGAACTGCAAGGTAAAAAGTAGTAGTATCTTTCTCTTTAAACACATTATTTTGTATCCATTTTATACAAATTACTTATTTTATTTCTTTTTTATTTTAAATAATTTCTTTTTGTTTTATTAAATTTAATTTAGATTTTAAAAGCTTAAAAAAGAAATTTCTGAAACTCACATGTTTCAAAATATTTGAATTTTATCTATCAAGATTTTTTTTTACGTGTTTTGAAATATTTTAAAAAATTTAAATTTTATGTATTAAATTTTTTTTTTTTTAAGTTTTTCGATATAATTTCTGTGTATCGAAAACTTGTTTCAAGTTTTTCAATACACCAATGTTTTAAAAAAAATTAAATTTTGTATTGAAATTTTTTTTTAAGTTTTTTTATATAAAGTTTAAATTTTTAAAGAAAACTTATATTTCTAAAGAAAAGAATTTAAAATTTTTGAAACTGAAATTAAATTTAGTGGTATAATTTTTTTTATTATTATTCAAAAAATAAATAATTTCTATAAAATATATTGACAGAGTACAAACATAAGATATTGAGTAAAATTTTCGTTTTCTTTTGGTTAAATGAGAATATATTTATGAATCAAACTGCATGAGAAGGCCTGAACATAAATTAGGGAGAGTCACGTCAAAATATTTTCTTAGGAGCGAAAGTAGTGTAAGATACTGCTATTTACACCAGTTCATTTTGCAAACACACCATCCATATTTTCGTAAAATCCTTTTGTCAGATGGTTCGATTTTTAGAGGAAATAAGTTTTGAAGTTCTAGAGTTGGACCGAGAAATAAATTTGACAAAAAACTTATTTGTAGTAAGAGGTAAGTAAAACTTGATAACTTGTAATTGATTTAAAATTTAGTTTCTATTATGAAATTAACCAAAATAAGATAAAGATAAAGTATACAAGAAACTAGAAAATGGTGAAAGATAAAAAAAGAAGCAAAGTATAATATTGCATTATTATCTACAATTGTATCTATTTTACAATGAAAATGAGTCTTACTTATATGACATAAAACTTGTAGGTTATAAGCATATGAATAATCACATTAACACTAAAAATAAAAGTTACTAACTAATATTAAGGAATAAGGAGTAAGTGAATGACCATAATATTAAAATTACTAGCATTTAGTAGATTCACTTTCTCAGTAATGAAATGGTCACTAAATATTATATTCATACAACTCCTCCTTGAATGTCTATTGAGGATGTGTCTAGTTAAAATCTTATTAGGGAAAAACCAATGAAAAAAAAAACTCTGGTAAAGGAAAAAGAGTACAATGTTCTTGATGAGAAAACTGCCTCATTAAAAATCTTATAAAAAAATCAAATGGGATAAAACCTTAGTGAAAGAAACAAGAGTGCAACATATATTTATTTATTTATCTCCTTTATTTAGCCAATAATCTTTTATTGAAAATCATTGATTGATAGTAACTTTGTAAAATGACTCTTTTTTTTTCTTTCTCTTGTTCAAAATAGAAGTGCATGTGATATTATTTCCGTATAATCGTTGCACCTATCTTTTCTAAAAGAAAAGTCACAAATATCTTGTATTGGATATATACAATCACATATTTCAACCAAAATACATTCTTGACTTACTTCATGTAATACTAAAATCTCCTCATCATTTGTCGAGGATGTTGTTGTGGTTTGTTTCACAAATTTCTATGAAATGATTGTACTTCCTCGTGTAAACAATATCTTGCTTGTGATCTAAACTTTTATAATGATTAAACAAATAACTTACATCTCT
Organism: Cicer judaicum; assembly: GCA_037974835.1. Taxonomy (NCBI): domain Eukaryota; kingdom Viridiplantae; phylum Streptophyta; class Magnoliopsida; order Fabales; family Fabaceae; genus Cicer; species Cicer judaicum. Next base: position 320,806 of record JBBPBS010000115.1, on the reverse strand, counting down.
AATATAACAAAATATATACTTGACCATGATCCAAAGAAGTAAACATGTCTAATAAATTAACAACAAATGGTATTTCACAACACATAATTAGCTAGATATATTAGCATTTGATTCCACAAATATACAATATTTTAGGATCAAGTAGCAATCATTATTTTCTTGAGCTCTAACACTAAAAGAAATCCCGTCATTTGTGGCCAACTTTACAAATAATTTTGTGGCCGAAAAAAACCCTCACAAATTAGTGACTGAAAAAGCCCTCACAAATACAAAAATTGAAATTGGTCTTTATTTGTGGCTGAAAAAGCCCTCACAAAAGCTTAAAAATGTAGGTGGATTTTGTGGTTGCCTAAGCCCTCACAAAATCACAACGTTGTGATTTTGTGAGGGCTTAGGCAGCCACAAAATCCACCTAAATTTTTAAGATTTTTGTGAGGGCTTTTTCAGCCACAAAATCAACCCTTTGTGAGGGTAAAGGTCGCCACAACATCCCAAAGTGACGTTACTTTTTGTGGCTGCAAAGGCCGCCACAAAAGACTAAGCCGTTACCTTTTGTGGCTGCAAAGACCGTTACAAAATCCCTGCTATTTGTGGCTGCCCAGGCCGCCACAAAAGCCATATATTCGTTGCTCATTGTGACTGCTTTGGCCGCCACAAAGGATCAACCAAATTCTATAAATATCACTCTACTCCCCTTATCATTTTTCACTTCTACCTTCTCTCTAAACCTTATTTCTAAATTTTCTCTCCACCTTCTTTCTGCAAAATTTATTCCTCCAAGCTTGCTTGAATTTTGGTAAGTTTATATTATATTATATATTTAGTTTTTTATTTTTATTTTTGAATTGAAGTTATTCATGTAATTAATATTATTGAATTTTTATTTTGACATTGATGATATTGTGTTAATTACCTCGAAGAGTTCTAAGCTCTGCTCTGTGAAATCTTCAAGTCAGACACTACTCGACATCAAGTTAGTCTTTTATACATTTTAAATTTAGATTATTAAATATATATGTGATATTATAAATATATTTATATTATTTTTAAAATATAGATTAGTAAAATATGTGTTATTATAGATTTATTTATAAAAAATAAAAATTATGTTGTTTAATAATATATGATAAATAAAAGTTTGAAACACATGTAAAATTTATTGATTTTAATATAACTATTTCTTAAAAAAATATTATTAAAATTGATGATATTAATATTTTTTGTTAGTTATTAAAAAGAGTTGTAGTTGAGTTAGTACAAAAAATTTATATACTTTAACAGTCTCTATTTTTGTTTATATATAAGGAGTTAATTATTTTATGAAAATTTTTATTAAACATTATTTAAAATTTTATTTCAGTTTATATAATTACTTTAATTATTATTAATAATATACTTTTATATATAATAATTATTTTAATTTTTAAATTTAAATTTAATTTTAATTTAAATTAATCTTTAATTATAATTATAATTTAAATATTATATTTTAAATTTAATTTAAGTTTAAATTTAATTGTAATTTTAATTTAAATTTTAAATTTATATTAATATTTATTTATTATATATAATATTATAATATAATATTAATTTTGAATTTGTAAAATTAATTTTTTAATATACGTAATATTTTGTGGCGGCCTAAGTCCTCACAAAATATTAATTTTTTAATCTGGATGAAACTTTGTGGCGGCCTAAACCCTCACAAAGGGGGGAGTTTGTGGCGGCCTAGACCCTCACAAAGGCTGAATTTTTAAAAATGAGTTTGTCCTTTGTGGTGATATGTGCCCTCACAAAGGTAGGTTTTTGTGGCTGCAAAGGCCCTCACAAAAGTTAACGTATTTTACAAACTTTGTGGCTGCAAAAGCGCTCACAAAAGTTTGCGACCAGCTTATTTTTGGCTGGCTAAAGCTGCCACAAATAGCCCCTTTGTGGCTGCTATTTACCCTTTGTGAGAGCTTTTGGCCCTCACAAATTCCTTGTTTTCTTGTAGTGTAACAAAACATTTATTTATAATTTGTGACCTTACAACAATTAGAGTGCACAACTAACTTGGCTTCTTCATATATCACCATTTCAGAACATTTGTTATATAAGTTTCATAATTTAAAAAAATATTATTCAAATACTTATTTTGTAATCTCAAACAAATCTTTATATTTGCTTGATGTTCATCTCAAACTATTTCTTTAAGCAATTAGATGTCAAATCAAGTCATTTTCATGTCCACGTTTAGAAAATATTCACACAAGAATATTCCACAATGTATTTCTAAATTGTTTGATCACATAAAGAAACTTACTCATTTAAATTAAGTCATTTTTTCAATAGTTTCAACCATGTGTCTCACGAAAATTCAATCCTTCAAATAGTTTCGTATCATCTTCACTATCAAGTGAACCACACAAATACATTGTAACACCTCTTTCATATAAATTGAGCATTTCATGACTTGTAACTTTAACAAAGTATGAAAAGTTTCTTGAATTCACTTCAGGTGAATATGTATTTCGTCATTTTTATTTTATTTTCTTGCTAAAAATCAATCATAGCTTCACATATTCAGATGTGCAGACTTCAAGTCCAAAAACATTTCACTTTGCAAAGCGAGTTTAAGTTTAGTCTATTGCTTATTTCTATTTTTCAAGTTTTTCTCTATCTATAATCTTTAATAGACTTTAATTCACGATCCTCATTATTATTTATCACATATAATATCATGTCATATGCAAAACTATTGTCAATATTGACTTTCATTCAATTCCAACATATTCGATTCATGATATAATTTATTGGGAACTCTTTATTTTTACAAACTTCAGATAACTGTTTAGTTCTTCTGTAACTAAAAATCAATTATGTGAAATCCTCTTTTAGAATTTTCATATCATCATTTATGCCCTCTTTCTTTATAGCTCATTTCTTTATTTGAGAATTTTTATCTTTGGAGTCGAGAAATATAACATACTTCATGCATGGTACTCACTTGTAATGATAGATTGTCCACTGGAGACTTCAATTTTGATTCGAGTATTAGTAGCTGCCAATTGATCTTTCAAACTTTGTAAAAGTTATCTTTTGAACTTCTCACTCACACTAGTGTGTGAGGATAAAGATGAGAAAATATAATATATTTCAATTATCATTTTCAGCTGCTTATTCTCTCGCCTACTATCAGAAATATTAATTCATCAAAAGATAATCAACAAACTCATTTGAAAACAAGTCTCTAATTTGTTAGCTCAATATACTCTATCATAAATGGAGATTTCATTTTTAATATGTATTTTCGATATTTATTTACGTCACATCTTAGTGTATTATATTGGAGCAATTGATATATATACAATACATCCAAAAAAAATTCTTAGATGAGAAATATTAGATTATTAACCCAAAATTGATAGTACATTAAAGGGATGACTTACATGTAGTAACTCGTTGGTTTGATAGAAATCAATATATTGACATACATTGAATGTTCCCAAGTAAAATTTGTAAGGTACAATCTCATAAATATTGATTTAAAAGTCAACATTAAACTTCTAATGAATAGTTCTTCAATTCTATTTTTTTTTTTTTGTATGAACACATGTTATATGAAGTTCAATATCAATTCCAATACAATACTTATGAGAAAATGGATCTCTTAGTCAAATTAGCAATCTCACAAACTTCGGGTTGTGAGTAGACAACATACATACTTTAGTGTATTGATCTACAAATACCACCTCATATACATTCTATAAATGAGAGAGACTCATTACTACAAATTGTCAACTTTTTTTCAACATATATTTACATATATTGTTAATTACTTTTCGCATCATAATAGATTTAGAATGTCCGAACCAGTCTTACTAGCAATAAATTTAATAAGATGTGTAAACTTCAAGTTTAAAATAGTATGTGTTTCAATTGTGCTAATTCATTTAAATAATTAACAATCATTATTTGTAAACAAATTCGTTTAAATAAAATCATATAGTATATATTCTAAATATTTGATTTACCTTTTGTATTATTATATGCATATATTAAAGACAATATTTTGCGTATAAGTAAATGATAACACAAAATTCTCTTGAACCAATAAAACTCTATAAATCACACATATATATTTTATCTATATAACAATAAAATAAAATAAAAT
>JBBPBS010000115.1:274537-316320 GCA_037974835.1 Cicer judaicum | reverse complement strand
TAATTCTTAGTGAAATTGTAACATAAAACTAATAAGTATTATCAATATTATTTTGTATTTGGTACAAGACAACAAGAAGAATAAAAACAAAGAAAAAGATAAGTAAAAAGATAAACTTTTTTTTTCTTATTCTTTTTATTCTTTCTCCCTAGAATATAATATCTTAGAATTCAAATTATAAGGAACAAAGGTATTTTAGAAAATTCAAAATTATAAAACTATCTTATTCTTTTAGGAACCCGTATCACATGTTCTTCTTTTCATTTCTTCCCATAAAATTATCTTTCTACATATAATATAATTCTAAGCACTAATAAGAAAATATGTAAGTTATAGTTGAGATATTAAACACTACCACAATATATATGAGTTAACATACCATTATATTCATGAAATTTTTATCACATTCACATGCAATATATCAATATCAACATCAATGGAAGTCTCTACAATTTCAAACCATAACATTGGTGTGTATATATATAATATCATGTGATATTTCACATTTTTAATTAACCACTACTATCTTGTTCAATCACAAATGTGACTAATCTTTCAAAATATTATTGAAAATATATTTTCAATTTTATTATTTCAAGAGTTAGAATAGTATAGAAATACTAAGATTAAATATATATTTTAAGCTTTAATCATGATATAATAATTTAGTTCTCCGAGAATTATAACAAAATTTCGAACGATAGCAAAGAAAAGATATATTTTGAGTAATCCTACAAAGACGATTGAATATTAGTTCTTTAAGAAGTATAATAAAATTTCCAATGATAGTAAAAAAAAAAATCATATTTTATACGATCCTACATGGATTCTTGAATATACGTTCTATATCACAAATAATTTTTATAAACATCTATCATGATCAATTCTTTCTTTGAACAATCCTTCAATTATGCTTGATTATTAAATTTTTAGTTCTTCACAAACTATATGACAAATCATTGTATAAGATGATCAAAGAAAATCAATTTTTTTTGCAATCTTTGAGAGTTATGCTTTAATATTAAATTCTTCTAGAATTTAACAAGAACAAAAAAAAAATAAGGTATGAAAATTATACAAGTCAAAGAAATTGTTCAACAAAATTTATATGAAAAAATAAAATATTGATCTGAAATAAAAAAAATAAAAGCTTCAGGAAATATAATCACAGGAAGAAGATAATAATATAGAAATACTTAAAATAGAACATTTAAGTTGATTATGTCATCACTCATATGATAGAGTTTTGTGTTGATAACGTATTATAAAATTAATCAAAATAAGATACAGATAAAATATAGATCAAAAGAGATAACACTGAAAATTAAAAAAGAAAAGAAAAAAGAATATAATATTGCATTATTCTCTTCAACTGTGTCTATTTTATAATGAAAATGAGTCATATATATATATATATATATAGGACATAAAAACTTATAGGTTACAAACACGTGAATGATCACGTTAACACTAAAAATAAAGGTCACTAACTAATATTAAAGAATAACTGAATAACCATAATATTAAAGACCCCTAACACTTAATAAATTCACTTCCTCACTAATCAATAATGAAATGAGAGTTATAGAAATGTGAAATGCAATAGAAGTAAACATCCACTAAGTAGTTATAGAAATGTGAAATGGAATAGAAGTGAACATCCATTAAGTACTATATTGATAGTAGTTTCTATCTTTCATAATCATTTTGAAAATTAAATTTCAAATACAAAATTGTATTTTGGTTCTCACAATTGTTAAATACCTTAGTTGAATCCTCAAATCCTAATCTCATCTCTTAGCTAGCTTCTTCATTTTCAACTTGCAGAACAAATCAAGTTAGTTTCATTCATGATTGGTGGGTCATTCAATTAAAGTAGTTCTAACACAACAAGGTGGAGAAGTTATAGATCAATGTGTGGAGAAGTTATTTAAGATTTAAAAAAAAAATGATTTTTATAGTATTTTTACTTTTTATTATAACGTTTTAAAAAAATTCAAAAAATAAAACTTCAAATAAAAAATTAATTTAAATAAGTTATCTTAAAATATCATTTGAAATATTTCATATATTTACTACAATTTTTTTAGATGATAAAATTCAAAAGTGATTAAAATTAAAAATTATTTTGAGAAGTTATTCACAAAAATCACTTTTGCTTGATGATTTAAAAGTTGTTATTGAATTTATTGTATTGATTACTGGCTAATGATGTGAGCACTCACGCATGCCAGCAACGACCATATGATATATTGGTCATACTTCATTCATTAATAGTAATAATATGTTTCATGATGATAATGAATCAGCGTCATAATGATTAGGTGAGCACTGACGTACCAAAGTACTCAAGACAAGAAAAGTCAGTTGTAAAGTCTACAAGGGTTCATATATGATATATGATAAAATTGAAGAGTTCTTACATAGATTATTCTCATGCAATGAGTATAAATACATAACATAGGGAAATAAGCAGCCTCAAACATCTGCACAATATTATAGAGGTTCTGCAAAATGGAACAAGTGAGTAACAAACAGATTCTAGCTTCAGGCTACATAACTGGCAATCCAAAACAAACAGACATGTATTTAAAAAGCTCTACCATTAGTTTACAACTTTCTGAAGAGCTAGCTTCAGAAGCTGTATTGGTTAAAAACTTGATTTTATCTTGCGATCCTTACATGAGAGGAACCAAGAGAACAGACAGAAATAGCCTCTTTTATTCCTTCTCTCCTCATTCAGTAAGCTCAATTACACAACTTTTTTAATATTTAGTCATTTTGTATCTTCTAAAGGTTTAATTTTGTGATGTTAAAATGTTTGTCTCAGCCAATTGTTGGATATGGAGTATGCAAAGTGTTGGAGTCTAAACATCCAAAGTTCAAAAAAGGAGACTTGGTGTGGGGAGTGACCAAATGGGAAGAGTATAGCATCATCACAAAGACTGAGAGTCTCATCAAAATTGAGCATACTGATGTACCTCTTTCATATTATACTGGAGTACTTGGTATGCCTGGTATGACTGCTTATGCAGGTTTCTATGAGGTTGGTGTCCCTAAAAAAGGAGATTATGTGTTTATCTCTTCAGCATTTGGTGCAGTTGGTCAACTTGTTGGCCAACTAGCAAAATTGATGGGTTGTTATGTTGTTGGAAGTGCAGGAAGTAAATATAAGGTATATATAGATTGCAGTTTTGCATTATACAAGAGTAATTTGCATTTGTCTAGTTTGAATAGTAAACAACACAATTGATTATTTTGATTTCTTGTGTAATAAATAAGGTTGACATTTTGAAGAGCAAGTTTGGGTTTGATGAGGCTTTTAATTACAAGGAGGAACAAGACTTAGATGCAACATTGAAGAAGTAAGTGCATATATAATTGGCATTTAACATGGACAAACTAGTAACAGTTATCAATCTAGAACATAAGGAAATCAATTTTTCTCAACAAAGATTAGGAATTTGTTTTTTGTAGCCCCTAAAGACTACGAATAACTAACAGCTAACAAGTCTAACTAACTAGTGTGACTAATATTGTATCTAATAAATATTAAACATATACACTCGTGTTTTTCTTGAATTGTTAATAGATACTTCCATGAAGGAATTGACATATACTTTGACAATGTTGGGGGAGACATGCTTGAAGCAGCACTTGTTAACATGAGAAGGCGGGGTCGAATTGTGGCGGCTGGAATGATCTCACAGTATGAACTTGATGAACCTCAGGGCATAAAAAACTTGGTCAACATCATATATAAGCAGATCAAAGTAGATGCCTTCACAGTGTATGATTACTATCACTTATATCCTAAGTTCTTGGACACAATTTTACCTTATATTAGGGAAGGGAAAATATCATATGTTGAAGATATAGCTAAAGGCCTTGAGAGTGGGCCAGCTGCATTAGAAGCAATGTTCACAGGCAAGAGTGCTGGCAAACAAGTGGTTTTAGTTTCTCATGAATAACTTCGATTTCAATTTCATATTAGATTTGTAACTTTAATTACAGCAAGTTGTGTTCTGAGTAGCGCTGTAAATTTGACAAACTCCCTAATTATTGGCCTAACTTACATTTTGAAGGGGCCAAAAAAATTAATAATTTAAAAGCCCCCTAAAACAAGGCTCCATAAACTAAAAGCCCCCTAAAAATTTGTAGGCCTAAGAGGCCCATAGGCCCACTTTTTTTATAAAAGAATCGATTTTCTTTTTTGAGAAATAAAGTTTTTCACCGATAATTTTTTTTTTTCTATAAAAATTTCCGATTTTTTTTCGTTAAAAATTCGATTTTTTGTTTCGATAAAAAATGTCCGACTTTTTTTGGATAAAAAATGTTCGATTTTTTTTCAATAAAAAATTTCTCATTTTTTTTCGATAAAAAAATCTTAAAATTAACAAAATATTGGGGCCTATAGGCCCTTAGAGTCCCCTCCCTTAGACCCCATGAAATAATGGATCGAAATTAAGAGGCCCCTTAATATATTATTTTAATTGGGGCTTAATAATAAAAGAAAAAAAAATAAGGAGACCTTGTAGTTTTGGGGCTTTTTTGACGGCTCTAGTTGTGAGTAATAGACAGATTGCTATCTTGTGTAAAACATTAGACATCTACTAAACAATTTGAAAGTATTCATTGATTTCGTGATGACTAATTTCCACTAAAGAATCTGATAAACTATCTTTAGTAGAATTTATTTAGCTTGAGTCCAAGGTTTTATTTAATGTATGTTTGAAAATAAGTTTAAGTCACCACCACCGCAAATTTGACTTCATTTCATAATAGAAATGCAAAAGCTACAAATTGTAGCATCAAAACGAACGCATGTGTATGTCTTGGCCACCACTAAAACAAACATGTGCTTAAAGAATTCAAGTTGAGTTATACTTTGACTAACATAACTTTGGTTAATACTTAATACTATCTTAGAAGCCATGGATACTTGGTTCAGAAGAAAAAAATTTGCACATCCTTTATTTTCTAATATCAGTTCAAAACTTTATTTTCTCTCCATCTTTATATTTATATCAAATCATTATCATATTACATCTATCATATCATTCTTATATCCATGGATGTCTTTCAAATATTTTCTAAAAATTTAATAGTTGTGTCCATTCCTATCAAAAAGCACATCATATTTGATAGTATATATGGATCGTTTAATTTGTCAAAATGTTTTAACTTTTAGTTTTCTAAATTTTGTTCTGATTTTCACATTTTTAAAATTTAATCAATTGATTATCAATTAACAAAATAAAACCTTCATAAAAGAATTAACAAAATAAAACAGTTCTGTAAAGATATTAAATTATTGTTTAATTAGTGAGTTTAATTGTTATACATTATTCAAGTACAAATTTTTACAATTATAAGTGCATTAGAATCATATATAGATATGACTTTAGAAGTTGTTAGAATAGAATTCAAATATCTTTAATAATCTGCAAAATACATGTCCCTTATCTTAATTTCATATAATAATTTAGTTAATTATCTTTTTTTTAATTTAATTTTTTATTTAATTAAAAGTAAATATTTGATCTTTTATGTCTTAAAATATCAATATTATTATTTTTTATAGATTCAAAAAATATTCAAACAAAACCTAAAAAATTTATTATCAATTTCAAGAAAATTTATATATTTAACAATTTCATAACTCAAATATTCAAATAAATTTACATCTTCATCTCCAACAACATCAAATCCATTAAATAAATAACTCACTTTAAGATTTGATCTTCAAACACCAAATATCTTCTTTTTCTTTTTATCCTTCTTCAAATGAAATCCCTAACCTAAATCTTAAAATGTAAGTTATGGATGTGATGTTTTTGCTGTTGGAGATGCAAATAGTTTATTTGAATATTTGAATTATGAATTTAATGAAAATATAGATTTTGTTGAAGATGATTACTAATTTTCTGAGTTTTGTTTGAAAATGGTGATAAATTTTCTAGATTTCTAAAGAAGAAAAAAAAAATGATAACTTTGTTGACATTTTAAGATATAAAGGTTTAAATTATTACTTAAACTTAAATAAAAGATCAAATTGGGAAAAATAAATAAATGACTAAATTATTACTTAAATCTATATGAATCAAATACTTATTTAATTAATTAATTGTTCGATATGTATTTTAAAATCTTTTGAATATATCTTTTGAATATTTGTTTTGAACTTACATATTTAATTAAATAGTATTGATGATGTTAAATACAAAAGTTTTAAGCAATAATTATAATTTATGCATAATTTAGTATTTAGCTACAATATAGACAAAATTTAAAAGTAATTCCAAGAACCACAAGAAAAGTAGTTAGAGTTATTTCAATGCTCACAATCCTAGGATCTCAATTGAATAACAGATAGCCAACCACCCAGCAGAATGACACATGAGTTGTTGCAGAAGTTAGAGAAGGAATGGTGAAAACATGATGAGTATTGTAGATAAATAACATATTTTTATTTCATACTCTTTTCATGATCCTCATTTCATATCTGTCAAACATAGCTTCAGATAATTCACCTTGTTTTAAAAGATGATCCAAGGAGGTATCCGAAAATGCTAACGAGAAGATCAATCAAATTAGTCGAAAATAAAACAGAACTACCGGTACAGTGATTTGTATCACAAAATCCCTATCATCATATGATTCAATATACCATCAAGAATTGAACACATCAAATTTGAAAAGCCAATCCCAACAAGTCAAGAATACATAAAACAGATAAAACAAAGTTTTATATAAATCATGCAAATTAAATTAAAAAAAAAAACTACTTGTTTGCCTGCAAATACAATAAAACTCAATCACAATGAAATGAACTTAGAAATTCGACATGCTTAGAAGTTCATCTACAAACAATGAATCCAACCACCCCATAGTCATCCACAGAAAATCAAAGCTACAAAGTGTCGTTGTTGATGACTAAATAGAGTTGTGAAATCAAGTGCAATAAGATGTGAATTAATTTAGGTGTAGGAATGAGGACAGTATCACTAACAACACTAACTATGTAATTGTTTTTTTATTAAGTAAGAGGTTTATGATGTAAATTGAAACTTTTAAAAACAAAATTGAGATTTAAAAAAAAATTATTTTACAAGAATTTCACGACATAAAAATTGGGAAAAAAAAGATGATTGATTGATTTAGTAAGTTAAGAGATAGAGAAAATGATATTTCTGTTGAGATAAAATCTCTCTCAAATGGTTTGAATGATAACAAAATTATTAAAAAGATTATGATTGTGGTTAATGACTAATAGGGGTGGGAATAGGCCAGGCCAGACCAGGCTTTGAAAGGCCTGAGCCTGGCCTACGATTTATTTTTTCGGCCTAAGCCTGGCCTACGACCTATCATAGGCTTTTTTTTCGGCCTAAGCCTGGCCTTTTTAATAGTTTGGCCTGGCCTGGAAGCCTTTTTAAAAGCCTTTTTAAACGAATCCATTATTATTTCTTAAACAAATAAGGAACAACTACTAAGTGATTGACTAATTGAACAGTTACCGAATATAAAACGACTACCAAATATAGAACTGCTATCGAATATGGAACGACTACTGAATATGGAATGATTAGTAACTGATTGCCTAATTGATAGAATTTAAAATAGAAAATAAAATTATTAATATAATAATAAAAAATAATATTAATAAATAATAAATATATATAGGCCGGCCTGTTAGGTCTAATAGGCTTTTTTATAAGCCTGAGTCTGACCTATTTAAATAAATAGGCTTTAAAAACAGCCTGAGCCTAGCCTTTTTATTAAATAAGCCAGACCAGGTCAGGCCATAAGTAGGCCAGGCCATAGGCCCCTACGAACGGCCTAGCCTATTCCCATCCCTAATGACTAATACGTGTTTTTGAGTGAAATCATATAAGAAAACAAATTATTAATTATTAATGCAAAAATGAGAAAAATCTTATTCAAAGGAGAACTGAAATTCCTAACGATGGCCTCGCAAGAGGATGATACTTCAAATTCATCCTCACCAAAAGAAATGTTTTTCATTCATCAAGAGAAGACAAAATAATATTAAAGAATGAATAAATAAAACATGTGATATAACAAAGTCAAAAAGCAAAAGAATAGGTACGAGGACGGTTCACACTAGAATGGCTCTATAGTCAACATCTTGGAAAGCAACCCAACACGATTGAAAGTGACCCAACATATCTCTCTCACATGTTGAAAATGACTCATCATAAACCTACAAAAAGGCAGTAGCTAACAAGACAAATATGTAGCTCTTACATGTCTTAGAGAAAGGAAAAAGAAAATGACAGCACATGTCCAAGTTCTTAGGAATTCTGAACCTCGTGCAATAGGATATGATGAACCCTTGAGAGGATGAACTTCAAATATGCATAATATTCATCTTCACTATAACCATGATTTTTAGTCATGATGAGAAGTCAAAATGGTATCCAAAGATGAACAAACAAAGCATTTTAATCAAAGAGGTCAGAGTCCAGTTTTATCTGGTACGAGTATGGGATGGACGAGATCTGAGGATGGCCAATACGAGGATAGTCAGTACGACGATGGTCAATACGATGTAAGAAGATGGATCTATAGTCAACATCATTCTCAAAAGCTGAAAACGACCTAACACTTCAACCTACAAAAGGTTGTAGCCCACAAAAGTAAAAAATGCAGTCTTACATGTCTTGAAGAATAAAAAGAGAAAAGGACATCTCATGACCAAGTACCTAGGAAGTTTGATTTTTCTGCACGAGGATGGACTGTATCTGTCCAAGGACAGTTGGATGACAATTTTGTAATTAAGATAAAAAACCATTGACTTTTTTATCAAGTCCCACAACAGTCATAAGATGTTTGCCACATGAAAAGAGCACCAAAATATCTCTATAAAAGGCAGGGAGCTCTCCATTATCAAACACACAACAACATTGCATAAAAAGATCAAGAATCTCAAATCTATCAAGAGCAATATCCATCCTCTCCTTATACTTTCTATAATATTTCATTATATCTTTGAAATATCTTTTTAGAAAGTGTTTAAGAGAACAGAAACAATCATACACATAGCAATTTGTAATTTCCACGTGAGTTTCACTTGAAAATAGTAGGAACTTGTAAGAAACAAGATTATAAGCTTGGTGAGGCTAAAGAATACACAAAGTGTAATCAACCTCTATGAGAGGTTAATCAATTTCATCATTAGTAAAATCTCATAAGTGTGGGAGGACTGGACGTAGCATTCATTGGGTGAACCAGTATAAAAGTTGTGTGTGTCATTCTCTATATTTTCTCTTTCTTTTAGTCAACTCAAATTCAAAGGTTTAAATTACCATCCTCGGGTTTGCATCCTCTTAGAGAGGATAGCTTTTCAAAACACGTGAATAACCTTTGTAAACAACAAAATCCCTATTCAACCTCCATTCTAGTGATATTTAGGTACATCAATTGGTATCAGAGCAAGGTTCTCTAGAAAATTACATCTAACAGTGTAAGAGAAAAAGATTCGAACGGAAAAATGTCAAAAGCTAAGTATTTTTCTGAAGGAAGATCATTCAGCCGACCTCCCTATTTTGATGGTACAGATTACTACCATTAGAAAGGTAAGATGAAACTATTTCTCATATCATAAGATAACAACATGTGGTATGTGGTTGAAAACGGGGATCACGTCATCAGAACCAACAACGCAGATGTAACCTCCGATGAGAAACCTCAAGCACAGTAGACGGTAGATGAAAATGCTAAGGTACTCCTAAACTCTAAAGCTCATTTATTTCTAATGTGTGCTTTGAGCAAGGAAGAATATGACAGAGTTGAAGAATGCAAAAATGCTAAGGAACTCTGGGACACTCTAAGGATGCATCATGAAGGATCAAGTCACGTAAAAGAAGTGAGGATTGACATGGGAGTAAGAGATTTCGAACTATTCAAAATGAAGGAGAAAGAAACCATTTATGAAATGTTCTCAAGGTTAACAATTATAGTAAACAACTTGAGATCTCTTGGAAAGCTATACTTCATTCAAGAGAGGATAAGAAAAATCCTAAGGAGTTTACCAAAAGAATGGATACTAATGGTGACTGCCATCACAGAAGTAAGAGACTCGGTGAACATGAAATTATAAGATATGGTTGGAACTCTAAGAGCTCATGAACCATTGTTGTTGGAAAACAAACCAAGCAAAAAGGAAAGAATGATTGCTCTAAAAACCAGCCAAATAGAAAGTTCATCCTCCAAGACGACTGAATATATCATAAAAAAGGAAAGCTCAAAGTATCCTCTATCTGAGGAAGAGGATGAACTCGCTCTGATTTCCATAAGAATTCAGAGGATGATAAATCGAAGAGGACAGGATAGAAGATCTCCTCAAAAAGAAAAAATTGACAAAAGTCAGATAACTTGTTTTGGATGCAACAAGATAGGACACTACAAAACTAAGTGTCCTCTAAACAAAAGAAACTCAAGAAGATTTCGTTACAAAAATAAATCTATAATGATTACTTGGGATGACAGCGACGAGTCATCCTCTAAGCAAGAGAAGGAAGACGAGGCCAACCTCTGACTCATGGAAAAAATCAGAAACTGAAAAGGTAAGCATTTCAGAACTATGTCCTACTTGTGAAAAGTTGGAAATTGAATTTCACAATCTTTTATATGACTCAAACATGTTGTCTCATAAATGTGGTTTTCTCAAAAATCAAATTTATGAAATAAAGAAACTCAATGAGGAACTTCAAGCTAAGAATGAGAAATATGAAAAAAATCATTCTAGATTTGCAGTTGTCTCATTAGTAATTATATGTGCAACAAACAATTTTAAACAAAAAGAATATCAGAATTCATCCTCCAGAAGAGGACGCAGAAAAGGAAATCTTGAGAATAGAGGTTGAAGAACTAAAAAAATGACATTACCAACTTTGTTAAATCTACTGAAACATTTTAGAAGGTAATGGAATCTCAATCTGGAATCTTTGACAAAGCTGGTATTGGTTTTAGAAGTTCTCAAAAACAAAAATTGTATGAAAATTTTTTTCTTGCCTAAAAAACAAGAGGATAGGCCAAAATGCACTTTTTGCAAAAAATTTGGGCATACTTTCAAAAATTGTCATGCTAAGAAGAAAGCTGACAACATAAAGAAAGGATGTTCATTATGTGGTAAACATGGGCATCATGATTCTATTTGTTATCACAAAAAGAAAATCCTCACAAGAGGAAAAGGATTGCTTTATTTTCTTGGAGATAAAGGATCGAGGATCAGTCACGTTTGGTAACAATGATAAAGCTCAAATAAAAGGTATATGTATCATTGATAAAAATAATTCTACTAAAATTGAAAATGTTCAGTATATGGATGATTTAAAACATAACTTGATAAGTATTAGTCAATTATGTGATAGTGGATTTGAAGTTATTTTTAAGCCTACTATATGCGAGGTTAAACATTCATCCTCGTGTAGAGTTTTCTTTTCCAATTTTAGAAAAAAGAATTTATATGAACTTTATCTGGATGATTTACCTATTGAATCTTGTTGTCTCCATTGATACAGATAAATGGATTTAGCACAAAAGAGCTGGTCACACAAGCTTAAATACTATTTCTAAATTAGCTAAATTAGAATTAGTAAAAGGTCTTCCAAAAATTAATTTTGAGAAAGACAAATTATGTGAAGCTTGTGTCAAAGGAAAACAAGTTAAAAGTAGCTTTCACTCTAAAAACATTGTTTCAACAAATCATCCTCTTGAACTTATTCACATTGACCTCTTTGGTCCCATCAAAACTCCAAGTCTTAGTGGAAAAATATATGGTTTTGTAATTGTTGATAATTTATCTCGTTTTACATGGGTTTTATTTTTAAAACATAAAGATGAAGCTTTTGAGGCATTCCACCATTTTTGCAAAAAGATTAAAAATGATAAAGGATCAAAAATTGTCTCGGTGAGAAGTGACCATGGAGGTGAATTAGAAAATGAATCCTTTAAAAATCTTTTTGAAGAAAATGGTATTTCTCACAATTTTTCTTGCCCAAGAACTCCCCAACAAAATGGACTTCTTGAAATGAAAAATAGGACTTTACAAGAAATGGCTAGAACTATTTTAAATGAAGCCAACATTGAAAAATGCTTTTAGGCCGAAGCCATCAACACAACTTGTTATGTTTCAAATTGTGCATTTATTAAGAAAATTTTAAACAAAACTCCATATGAACTATGGAAAGGTCGAAAAGCAAATATTTCCTACTTTTATATATTTGGATGTTATTGCTACATTCTAAATAATAAAGAAACTTTGGGAAAGTTTGATCCAAAATCCGATAAAGATATTTTTCTAGGTTACTCTACATCATCAAAAGGTTATAGAATATATAATCTTAGGACTCAAATTGTGGAGGAATCCATGCATTTTATTTTTGATGAGTTTGATGACTTGTGTTTAGAAAATATGGACAAATATGAAAAAGGTGAACATTCATCCTCTCAAGCACCCAGTCCAAACGGAGAGGATGGGCCTGATCCAACCTCTCAGCAACCTCCAAGAGGATGGAAAACTGTTGCACATCATCCTCCTGATCTAATCATTGGGTTGAAGCTATGACCATGATATCACATGTTGAACCCAAAACAATTGATCAAGCTATTGGTGACAAATCATGGGTTGAAGTTATGATGGAGGAGCTTTCACAGTTTGAAGGAAACAAAGTGTGGAATCTTGTGCCCCGTTCTGTGGAAAAATCTATCATTGGAACCAAATGGATATTTAGAAACAAACTGAATGAGTATGGAGAAGTCATTAGAAATAAAGCAAGACTAGTGGCACAAGGTTATAACTAACAAGAAGAAATTGATTATGATGAAACATTCGCACCCGTAGCAAGACTTGAAGCAATAAGAATCCTTTTAGCTTATGCTACTCATAAAGGTATCAAACTATTCCAAATGGATGTCAGAAGTGCCTTTTTGAATGGATTCTTAAATGAGGAGGTATATGTTATCCAACCTCTTGGGTTTGTGGATGAAAAGAAGCCTAATCATGTGTTCAAACTCTCCAAAGCTCTTTATGGATTAAAACAAGCTTCTCAAGCTTGGTATGAGAGATTGAGTTCGTTCCTAAAAGAAAATGGATTTGTTAGAGGACAAATCAATACTACACTCTTCAAGAAAACTCTTAAAGAAGATCTATTAATTGTACAAATTTATGTTGACGACATAATATTTGGGTCTACTAATGAAAGGATGTGTGAAGAATTCTCCAACCTCATGCAAAGTGAGTTTGAGATGAATATGATGGGAGAGCTGAAATTCTTTCTTGGTTTACAAATTAAACAACTAGAAACTAGCATTTTCATCTCTCAAGAAAAATACACCAAGGACTTACTGAAAAAATACAACATGAGTTGAACCAAGTTTATGAGAACTCCCATGCACCCACCCTCCATGCTACTCAAGGATGATGAGAGTACAGAGGGATGATCGGATCCTTGTTATATTTAACAGCTAGTAGACCGGATATAGTCTTTGCAGTCGGTCTTTGTGCAAGATTTCAATAATCTCCTAAAGAATCTTATCTTATTGCAGTAAAGAGGGTTTTTAGATATCTTGTAGGCACGATCAATCTAGGAATTTGGTACAAGAAATATTCAAATCTTGACTTAAAATCTGGGATTTTTAGATACCATGATTTATAGTCAGGATGAGAAGTTAAAATGGTATCCAAAGATGAACAAATAAAGCATTTTAATCAAAGAGGTCAGAGGCTAGTTTTATTTGGTACGAGGATGGCCAATACAAGGATAGTCAGTACGAGGATGGCCGGTACGATGTAAGAAGATGGATCTATAGTCAACATCATTCTCAAAAGTTGAAAACAACCTAACACTTCAACCTACAAAAGGTTGTAGCCCACAAAAGTAAAAAATACAGTCTTACATGTCTTGAAGAATGAAAATAGAAAAGGACATCTCATGACCAAGTACGTAGGAGGTTTGATTTTCTTGCACGAGGATGGACTGCATTTGTCCAAGGACAGCTAGATGACAGTTCTGTAATCAAGATCAAACACCATTGACTTTTTTATCAAGCTCCCCAACGGTCATAAGATGTTTTCCACATGGAAAGAGCGCCAAAAGATCTCTATAAAAGACAGGGAGCTCTCCATTATCAAACACACAACAACATTGCATAAAAAGATCAAGAATCTCAAAGCTATCAAGAGCAATATTCATCCTCTCCTTATACTTTCTATAATCTTTCACTATATCTTTGAAATATATTTTTAGAAAGTGTTTAAGAGAAGAGAAACAATCATACACATATCAATTTGTAATTTCCATGTGAGTTTCACTTGGAAATAGTTGGAACTTGTAAGAAACAAGATTGTAAGTTTGGTGAGGCTAAAGAGTACACAAAGTATAATCAACCTCTGTGAGAGGTTAATCAGTTTGATCATTAGTAAAATCTCATAAGTGTGTGAGGACTTGACGTAGCCTTCATTGGATGAACCAGTATAAAAGTTGTGTGTGTCATTCTCTATATTTTCTCTTTCTTTTAGTCATCTCAAATTCATAGGTTTAAATTACCATCCTCGGATTCGTACCCTCTCAAAGAGGATAGCTTTTCAAAACACGTGAATAACCTTTTTAAACAACAAAATCTATATTTATCCCCCTTTCTAGTGATATTTAGGTACATTAGTTTCTTTGTGTGGAAGAAGAAGGGATATAGTTTGTGCCATGTCGTCTTGATGCAATTGCGAACATCATCCTCATCTATGTTCCTTTTGTATGTAGGATTAGATTTCAGTTGCACTAAAACCATCAAGGGTTTCGTTTAGTAAGACTATAGTATCTTGGATGAACATGATAAGAGATATAATATGAATAAGTTATCATATTCGCTATGAATTTAATGTTTGATAAACCAACATGAAGTTAATCAAGAATTTTATACTACTATGTCTCTCTAGTAAAAATTCTATGTTGAATATAACATGAGTTATAATCCAGCAGGATATGATAAGAACAATAATTTACTCGACTACCCCTTATAAAATATATAATTGAAATATAATAAAATATAAATATAAAAATAATTTATAAAATATAATCTAAAATATGAAAATATAAATCTAATCAAATACAAATATAAAAATAAGTATTAGAATTTGATCTTAAATTGAAAAATAATATATTAATAACTAATTTAAAAAATATTTATGATTTTATCACAAGGATAGTTTTGCCTTTTTATATAATTTAATAAATTAGTATTCAAAATTATAAAAATATGAAAATTAATTAAAATTTTAAAATAAATATAATTTATTTACAAGAGTATTTCTTCCATTTACATATAATATATATCATATCTTTATTTATATTCTAATAAATAAATAGAATTATTTTATTATTCATGATTTAAAAAAAATTAAATTATTTATTTAGTAGTGCCGATGGATAGTTTTAAATATAATATGTTATTTTAATAAAAAAAAACTAATATATAATTATTTACAATAATCATTTTGTTATTTAAATATAATATACATTATATTGATAAGATGTGTAATAAATATATGATAAAATAAAATGTTTTTATCTTGTTGGTTATCACATGTTTATAAAACACTAGATATAATAATGTTTATCTTGTCACGATTATATTATATCAGTATCAAATTTTATATCATATCATGTCTCTATCATATCTCGCGCATCAAACAAGTCATAAAAATAATTGTCGATCGTGAATCTCATGTGATCAAATCTTAATGTCAATATCAAGTAGATTTGTTGCAAAAGAATAATCCACATGCCTAAATAAATTGTTAAAATTGGTACGACTCAACAATATTATCTAAGGTTTAAAGCAACATGTATTATTTGCCACACAATTTGTATTGTAAATGAAATTGGGCACTCAAACGCAAAACCAACTCGGTCCAAGCATAGTGCAAAGACTTTAATTGCTACACAAACTATAATTTTATGAGTAGAAATCCTCTTTATCTCTTAAAAATAATAGATGGTTCTATTACAATAGTTTTTTAGTGAATCAAAACTTAATAATGTGACGAGTCTTTGAGATGTATACTTTTATTTATAAATTTATAATTATTCTAATGAAATCTTTCTAACCCTGATTTTATAATTCATGTTCTACGCTTTAATTCTAAAATTTTCATGTTTAATTCATCATGAAGTGAGATATTGATGTTGCATAGCTGATGGACAGGCAAGTTCAAGAATGCAATAATATGTTTAATGTTATCATCAAGGTATTAAAAATTGAATAAGACCAATTGGTATTATAAATTTTATAATTAAGAACTTAGACGGCTAAAACTCATATAGCTCCACAATCATCTAAGGCTCAAAATAACATATATTATTTGACACGTAATTTGCATTGTAAATAGAATTGGACACTCAAAAGCAAAACCAACTTGCTCAAATCATAGCGCAAAGACTTTAGTTGCTAAACACACTATAAATTTTATAAACAAATATCCTCTTTATTTCTTAAAAAATAATAGATGTCTCTATTACAATTTTTGAGTGTATAAAAAGTTAAAATAATGTGACAAGTCTTTGAAACGTATACTTCTATTTATAAACGTATAACTATTCTAATGAAATCCTTCTAACCCTAATTTCGTAGTTCATGTTCCACACTTTAATTTTAAAATTTTCACACCTAATTCATCATGAAGTGAGAGATTGAAGATGCATAGTTAATGGGCAAGCAAATTCCTGCAATAAGATGCTTAATGTTATCACCAAAGTACTAAAAGTTGGATCGAACCAACCAATCTGACTAGTATAACCAAAAATAGACCGAGCGGTTCCATTAACCCTAGAAAATTGGATAAATTTTTCTTATATTTAGATAAATTAAGGTGTTATAACTAATAATTTTTTTACTAATATTATGACTATTATATCTAAAAAATATTATTAAATAGAATTTATGTCCAAAAAAAATATTATAACTTCTGTCTGAAAAAAATATTATAATTGTATGTTAGATTTTTTTTTTGAATAAAATCTTACTTATGAAAATATGATTAATATTAAATAGAACTTGAAGGTGCGTGATTGTCACTTATTAGAGGCTTACATGTATTCTCTCATCCCAAAACCCTTTTCAAAAGCAGAAATATGTGCAGATCACTTATAGATCCTTTATTAGTTTATCATCTTTTTTAAATATGTGTGAAAATAGATAAAGTAACATTTCATATGAAATAGAACAAATATTTTTATATTAGAAAAAAAAATACAAATTTGCCATTGTTGAAATTATGACGAGTATCTATTATGCAATCAAAATCAGACTCAAACCATACATTTATCCAATCTAATAGAACATAGAACATGTAAATCGTATCATAGAAGAACAACTTAAAAGACTTTAAAATCACATAAAAATATTTTAAACCGCTAAAACTCATATAGCTCGATAGTCATCTATGGCTCAAAACAACATGTATTATTTGATACGTAATTTGCACTGTAAATAGAATTGAACACTCAAAAGCAAAATCATATATAGCGCAAATACTTTAGTTGTTAAACACACTATAAATTTTATGAACATGGATCCTCTTTATTTCTTAAAAATGATAGATGGCTCTAGTACAATATTTTAAGTCTATAAAAAGTTAAAATAATGTGACAAGTCTTTGAAATGTATACTTTTATTTATAAACTTATAACTATTCTAATGAAATCCTTCTAACCCTAATTTCATAATTCATGTTCCACACCTTAATTCTAAAATTTTCTTGCCTAATTCATCATGAAGTGAGAGATCTATGATACATAGATAATGGACAAGTAAATTCCTGCAATAAGATGCTTAATGTTATCACTAAAGTACTAAAAATTAGATCATACCAACTAATCTGACTAGTATAACCAAAAAATAGACTGGTCCATCCCATCAACACTAAAAAATTGGATAGATTTATCTTATATTTGGATAAATTAAGGTGTTATAACTAATAATTTTTTTTACTAATATTATAACAATTATATCTAAAATAAAATTATTAAATATAATTTATGTTGAAAAAAAATATTATAACTTCTGTCTCAAAAAAATATTATAAGTGTATGCTAGATTTTTTTGAATAAATTCTTACTTATAAAAATATGATTAATATTAAATAGAACTTGGAGGTGCGTGATTGTCTCTTATGAGAGGCTTACATGTATTCTCTCATCCCAAATCCATTTTCAAAAACAAAAATATACTCAAATTACTTACATATCCTTTATTAGTTTATCGTCTTTTTTATATGTGTGTGAAAATAGATAAAGTAAAATTTCATATAAAATATAACAAATATTTTTATATTAGAGAAAAAAAATACAAATCTACCATTGTTGAAATTATCACGAGTGTCTATTTTTTTTTTAGGTAAAACAACCCCTTTAAATTTATGTAATCAAAATCAGACTCAAATATTGCATTTATCCAATATAATGGAAGATGTAAATCGTATCATAGAAGAACAACTTAAAAAATTTTTAAATCACCTAAAAATATTTTAACTGCTAAAACTCATACAGCTCGACAATCATCTAAGGCTTAATGATGTATAGTTAATGGACAAACAAATTATTGCAATAAGATGCTTAATCTTATCATAAAATTTGGATCAAATCAACCAACCTAACTAGTATAACCAAAAAATAGACTAGTCGGTCCCTTCAACACTAAAAAATTGGATACATTTTTCTTATATTTAGATAAATTAAGGTATTATAACTAATAACTTTTTTTTACTAATATTATAACTATAATATCTAAAAAATATTATTCAATAATAGAATTTTTGTCGAAAAAAAATATTATAACTGTATGCTATATTTTTTTGAATAAAATCTTATAAAAATATGATTAATTTAAAATAGAACTTGGAGGTGCATGATTGTCTCTTACGAGAGATTTACATGTATTCTCTCATTCTAAAGCCCTTTTCAGAAGCAGAAATATACGCAAAACACTTAGAGATCCTATCTTTATGCATAATATTTCACATTTGGATGCAAACCAAAATACTATATATACCTCGTGAAACAACATTAATAACAACAACAACAACTTGTAATATCTAATTGTTCCTTGTAATAACTTTTTACTTCTTCAATTCCATTATTCATCATGTCAAGTGGTCAACAAAACTTCTCTGCAGGCCAATCCCATGGCCAGACTCAGGTGAAAACAGAATTTATTCATATCACAATATGTGTACTCGAATATATATATTTAAAAATACACTGCCTGTATAAAATAGTTTTACGCTGATATCTAATTAGAATCTACGATTTTAAAAAATGTAAAATGTTGGATTCTTATTGATTGTTGGTGTGAAACTAATTTTCTCTACAATTTGAACACTTCATTGTCCTTGAAAAATAGATACCATGTTAACTAATAATATAATTTTTGATTATGGGTAGGCTAAGGCAGAAGATTGGATGCAATCTACAAAGGAATCAGCCTCTGCGGCTGCAGACAGAGCTCATGCAGCTGCTAACACAACAGGGCAGACTGCAGAGAGAAACAAGGAGGAAGCTGCTGGTTTTCTCCAGCAGGTTGCTAACTAATCTCAATATATTGTTGATGTTCACAATTTTTCAATTAGGATAAATCAAAATTAACATGATATACATATCAAATGATTTTATATTTATGTAATATATTATAGACATGATCTATATGATATAAACTTTAAATTTAAATAAAAAAATTAAAAAAATAAGATAAAATTAAAAGAAATAGAGATGATTGAGGAATGTTTATATTGAAATTATCTAAAATCAATTTTAACATGATTTTTATTATTATTTATGAGCTTTTTGTTGATTGTGTTCTTTTTTTTTTTTTTTATCAATTTGAAATGTATCATTGTTTAAAAGCATACATCTTGTTGTTGCAGACTGGAGAGCAAGTGAAGAACATGGCTCATGGTGCTGTGGAAAGTGTGAAGCACACCCTTGGGATGGACAAA
Organism: Cicer judaicum; assembly: GCA_037974835.1. NCBI lineage: Eukaryota > Viridiplantae > Streptophyta > Magnoliopsida > Fabales > Fabaceae > Cicer > Cicer judaicum. The sequence continues at coordinate 296,306 of JBBPBS010000115.1, read as the reverse complement.
AATCAAAACTAGGTTCATTTGTGAATGCTGTTTTATTCTTCCTCCATTCAAATAAATGGAAGGATATTAATATGTACGTTTTTTTTTTCTCCTTTTTTTGGAGAGTATTGCTTTTTCCTAGTTGAAAGGGATTATCAGCAAACTACTTAAGTCTTGATATTATTGTGCTTTGTTGATGAAAGCCAGTATCAGATATAATAAAACATAGATTATTTATTTATTTATTTATTTTTCTATCTTCTTTTAAAGTTTAAGAATTTGGACATGTTGGTCAATATAATTATATTAAAAAACTATTGTTTCATGAGACTCGTAATAAAAAATTACAAATTATATATTTTATAGAATTACATTAATTCACTTTAATTGTGACAAACTCACCATAATTAGAAACATAAATATGTGCCTTTTCCAAAAATACAATGTTTTTACTCATAAAAGTATGAGGTATTAAAAATATGAGGTACCAAGAAAAGAATACGTTTTTAAGGAGAACTTAATTGTTAAATACTATTTTATTTATATAATAAATGAGTGATTTAATTTATTCGTAAAATATAATTCAATTGATAAATATTAAAATTATTTGATTGAATATAATGTTTTGAGTTTAAATTCTGAACCTCGCAGTCATATATAAATTTATTATATAGTAAACGAATTTTGGAGAGAGTTTTTCTAATATTTTTAATTAACAGTACAATAATATTTTATAAATTGTGTATATAATAATTATTAAAAAATAATATAAAAAGTAATTAAAATTAAATTAAAAATTAATAACGATATTCATTTTAATTTTTTTTAATTTAATAAGTAAGTATATCTTAAACTTAAAGTTAATGCGTGAATTGATTTAAAAGTCAACATTTAAACATCATTGACTATTTAATGTTCAACTTCTTTTATAATAATTATTACATTTAACAATTTTATATAAATTAAAAAAGTATTATAAGAAAAAAATAATTTTACTAAATTATATATGGGTCAATTTCTAATTCTGTTATTATAAATAAAAAATAATAATTTAAAAATAATATACATAATGTTAATTAGTTTTTTTCACTAAAATTTAAATACATTTAGAAATATGTTTGATGCTGTTCTAAACCTAAAATATTAATATGTACAATAATATCTTCATCTCCATTATTTTCTCTAACTTTATTGTAATCAAAGTATATTTTCAATTAAGGAACCCCACTAAAAATACATAAGAAAAATGCAGATGAATATTTTGTATATATAACACTCCATATATGCATCGCTAATATCTTGAAAAAGAAATATTGATTGACATTGAATGCATTAAGTATTACCGTGTCACCGTCCAGTGACAGAAACCTGAACATGTTCGAGAACCAACCACCGTTACCTCAACTGAATATACTTCTATCTATGCTCACACTAGCCGTGCACGAAAAACTCACCATCTCTTCTCAAATCAATCCACCCCTTATTTTCCTCCAAATTACACAAATTGCCACTACCTTTCTTTTTCAGTTCTTCTCCTCATCGCTCTTTCTTTCTACTTCTACTTCTACTTTCTACCACTATCACTCCCTTCTTCTATTCACGCACGTGTGAAAAATGAACTCTCTTCAATTCCGTTACACTCTCTCTCCACACTCCACAAGGCCCCAATTTTCTCGCACTTTCCCGCCTCATTACTATTTGCCCGGAAATTTCCGGTTTCTCTCTTTCACAGGTCTCAATGGAAGAAGAAGTAGAAAGCAAATTTTCCCAATCTGTAATTCATCGAAAACCGATTCTCAGATTGAGAAAGTTGCCATTGAGAAAAACGATGAACGGCCTCCGTTTGATATTAACCTTGCCGTTATTCTAGCTGGTTTCGCCTTTGAAGCTTATACAGGTCCACCTGTATGTTTTTCTCTTCGTTTGATTTTTGTTTGTATCTGAGAAAATTGAGGAATATCTTTTGGGATTATAGATTAGTGAAGTGAAATTCATTATTTTTATTTTAGTTTGATTTAAAAGTTTGTAGTTTAGTTTCTAGTTAAAATGCTATGGTGATTTCATTTTTTTTAGCTTTTCTATATTTGGAGGAAGAAAAAAAAGCTGAGCTGAAATTATTTGTGAATTTAAAAAAAAATTAGTTGAATTTGAGAGATTGACAAGGAAATTTTAAAACAAAAAATCAGTATGTTGCCAATTTAGTTTGGTTTAGTATGTTTATTTATGTATGTTGAAAATAGTAATGTGGTGTGTTTTTGGAGGAGAAAAAGCTATCCTCAAGGGGATGCATTTTACGATGGTATTAAATGAGAACTCTTAATATTTTCACATAAGTTCACTTTGCAACTGCATTTTAAATATAACCGCAAAAATTGGTTTCTCATTGAACGCCAATTTAAAATCTGTTTACCCCGGTAATGCATATATCCTCTTTTCTGGTTACAAAATATGATTTAATTTGTGAGATTGTAAAGGAAAAAAATTGGAATGATCATAAGTGACACAACTTGACCTAATATATATGTTCTTTGTGATGTATTTGTACTCTTTTTAACCCTTTTCTTTTTTCTTCCTGTTTAACATGTTTCAGGAAAACTTGGGTAGGCGTGAAGTTGATGCTGCTGGTTGCAAGACAATCTATCTTTCTGAGTATGTGCCGATTGCCTTATATACTTGCGCTTAGAGCTGTTCTCTCCATCATTGTATTGTATTTAAATTATTCAAGTCCATTTTTAATAGAACCCAATGACGTTATTTGATCTATGTAGTCTACTTCATCTAGATGGATAAAGCTTGATGGTTGTTGTTATATTTAATTTCAAATGTCTTCCTTATTAAACTAACGGGCATGTTTGACGAGATCTTTCTGGATATATGTAGGGAATTTTTTCGTGAAGTTTATGATGGACAACTCTTCATAAAGTTGAAAAAAGGATTTAGTTTCCCTGCCATGGATCCATGGGTTGGTTGCCTTATACAAATTTACTATACTGGATAGTTCTTTACTGTATTGAAATGAAGTGAACTTGTTACTTAGCCACACAACTGAGTTATTTTTCAGCTCCATTTTTAGCTAATTAAGACAATTTCTTGACTTCCTTTTTATTTATTTGTTGCTTTACATTCATTCTAGGGAACAAGTGATCCATATGTTGTCATACAGATGGATTCTCAGACTGCTAAAAGCAATATCAAATGGGGGTGAGCTTTTATATTATTTACTTTTTACCTATTTTGTCATTTCAGTTATTCAATGGCTACCATCTAATGATTAAAAATAATTTAAATAGTCCTAAATAGTTTACAGCCATTGCCACTGCAGAGTTTGTACAGTTGGTTGTTTTTGTTTTCTTTAGAAAACCTTTTCCGATTATCCTTGCATTTGCAAGCAAATTATTTTTTGACGTATTATGAATTTTCATTTTCTTTGAAATTTGTGTATTTGCTAAGTTGAAACAGGAATGATTTATGAAGGCTATCGTTTTAAATTTTGTAAAATCCTGGCAAACAAATCTCTTCAGTTTCTGAACTAAATTGGCTTTCTTAAATGCAGCAGTGCTATATAATTTTTTCAATAATTATCACAATTGGTATGTAAATATAGTACATTTATGTAAAATTAATTGGTGGCAGGGCAAAGGAGCCAACATGGAATGAGGAGTTTGCTTTTAATATTAAGCGGTCTCCAATCAAACCTCTACAGGTTAAGAAGCATGGTTTCTCTCCCTCTCTCTCTCATCTGTGCACCCATACAGACACACATTGGCATATGCATGCTTAAGAGAATCCTTTCTGCACATAAAAAATAATAAATGAATGGGAATCATTTTAAGCATGGAAGTGACATTGGAACTTGCATGAAATCTATGGCATAGTGTGATACATGAAAATTCGTAGCAACTAATCATTGCTTTGTACTTCTACTAAAATAGATGTACATAAGCCCTTTTCTACTCTTTAGAAGTTATAATTTGATACAGTTGAGTTTGATGTGCTTGAGAGAACTTTCGTATTTGACTTAAAGTTAGGTTGTCTTCTTATATCATACTCTAGATATTTGTGCAGAAAGTTTTATTAATGGATGGTACTCACATATTTCTCAAGGATCGCATTGATTTGTTAAGAACAAATGCTAGTCTAAGAAGTGTTATGATATAAAATAATAATGGTCATGTAAGATTGTGATTTTGTGGTTGATATAAGAAATTTTCCAGAACAATTCTCTAGGACACTCTTACTTTGTTTCTCCTTTTTTTCTTATATCGTTTAATTTATGGTGTGGACTGTTATTTTTATGGTGATAGTTATCAACCAACTACACCAACAGATTAAAGCTATGAGATGAAGACAAATTAATGGTTTCGTATGATATCACAAAAATGAAAATTATGAACGTATATGCAAAAAATTAAATCAAAAGTCTGATGGTAAAATTAGAAAAAAGTTAATGTTAAATTTCTAACAACTGGCTGTATATCTTAGGTTGCAGCTTGGGATGCAAACCTTGTAATCCCTCACAAACGCATGGGGAATGCAGTTGTTGACTTGGAGTGGCTTTGTGATGGTGAGGACCGGAAAATCTTGTGAGATATTGAAAGATTCTTATGTTGCTTAAAATTTCAATGAGTTGAAATATGCTCTATTTTCTTGCGGACATGTCTGAATGTCATGATTTCTTGAAAAGTTAACTGTCAATAAAAGTGTTATAGAATCTAGGATTTATTTATGGGTCGTGCTAACAAGTGCCCTTGGGACACTTAAAGAGCACTTGTTATCAAGTGAAAAAAGGAAAGAAAAAAAGCTTTATATAAAAAATATCACTTTCTAAAATTTCAAGGCGTTGAATACACACATTCCAAAATTATTTCCTTTTTTGAATGTTTAAAAAGTGGCGTTTGATAGCATTTCCCTTTATTTATAAGATCACATAAAGTGAGATCTTCCGTTAAACTTCTGACTGCAATTTTTGTGTGTGTTTTTTTTAGGAGATACTCATGAAATATTGGTGGAGTTGGAAGGAATGGGTGGTGGTGGAAAGGTTCAGCTGGAGGTATGTTTCTTTTAATGGAAAACAATAAAAGAAAACCAAAAAAAATATTGGCATGTGTATTTGGTGAAGAGCGTGATGTCTTTGCGGTTTTTACTTCCTGTAAATTTTAGTGGACAAAATTATGCTTCTCTATTTACATAGTTTGAACTTCACATCCTTATCCCATGCATTAAATTGTGTTCTCTTTAAAGGTCTTATCAATTTTGATTTAATCAATAAATTCTCTATGGGCTAATGCAAAATGACTATTAGTTGTAATCTATGAAGCATAGACACATCTAAGATTAGGTGTGTCCATGTGTTTGACATGCGACAATGCTTGACACCTATACGACGTGTGTTTGATATAACTCAAACAAGTTCTGAGTTTTTTTTTCTTTGCTTCGACACACCTTAGACACCTTTCACACACATTTATGGGGTTGCAAATGTGTCAAAACAATGATATGATCAATGAGCGGTTAAAGAAATTAAATTTGATTATATCATTTTTAGTTTTTTGGTTGTAGATGGATGAATGAAGGTGAAAGACTATCATGTGTTTTAGAATTTGTGTGATGAAACTAATTGCTAAATTTACATGCACATATATATTTTGATTCTCATTTTAGATCTTTTATAGATAATGTTCATATTTTATTTAATTATAATAAATAAATAATTAAGTGTACATGTATCGGTGTCAATGTCCTATATTTTTTCATTAGTGGTGTCAACATGTCCATGTCATGTTAGGTGTCCATTAAGGGTGTACAATTAACAAGTCAGGTTGAGTTTGATGTGTCCCTTACCCGATCCCAATGTTTGATCGGACCCATGTTTAGACCCTAATCCATCCCTTAACCCGACCAAACATGATGAGTTGCAGGTTCAATAAGGACAGGACGAGATAAAGATGAGACTGAGTTGGTCACAAGATGAGTCGCCAAATGACAATCCTTAAACTTTTTTATAGAAAAAAAAATAAACATAAAGTAACTTATAGTAAGTCAACTACAATTACCACTTACTAATACATTTAAGAGTAGTAATTCAAAATGGTTTTACAAACCATAAGTTAGTGATCTGATTGGTAAATTATATTTATAGAGAGTGAATCAATAATAACATAAAATAATCATTTGTCTTTAAAGTAATTTGGGACGGCTAACCCGAACCTGGTCTTTTTTCTACTTTGTCCTTGTCTTGTCTTTTATTTTTGGGACCGGGTTAGATCCATTCCATTACTTACGGGTTCGTGGGACGGATTGGGTCATGTACACCCCTAGTGTCCATGTCGGAGCGTGTGCTTCATAGGTTGTAATTTAGTTGACTTTTCTTGAGATAAACTATTCACTTTATCATCGCCAATTACTTGTATTCTTTATATGTTGTCACTTTGCTTATGGATATAGAGATTACATTTTAATGAGTTTCTGTAAAATAAATTTTGGATTTTAGGTTAAATATAAGACCTTTGATGAAATTGAAGACGAGAAAAAATGGTGGAAAATACCTTTTGTTTCAAACTTTCTAAGGAATAATGGTTTTGATTCTGCACTCAGAAAGGTTATTGGTTCTGATACAGTACAAGTCAGCCAATTTGTGGAATATGCATTTGGGCAGTTAAAGGCATTTAACAATTCAAATGTAGAGAAGGGTCGGATGTCTGATATTGATAATGATAATGATATTGAAGGTTCTAGGATTTCGAATGAATCTGCTGTTATGTTAAAGATGACTTCTCCTGAGGATGCTAGTTCAGAAGCGTCTATCGAAGATTCTAGTGAACAAAGAAACATGGAAGAGTTTCGCTCATGTGACAGTGAAACTGAAAATGGACAGGCTTTGGAACCATCAACTCAAGCTAGTGAGGAAGAGCGGTCAAATCAACGTTTTTGGAGGAATTTTTCTAATGTTATCAATGCCAACATTGTTCAAAATCTAGGTCTCTCTGTTCCAGAGAAATTAAAGTGGGATGGACTGGAGTTTCTTAACAAAATTGGTTCGCAATCCCAAAATATTGCAGAGACTATTTATATTCAATCTGGTCTTGCAATACCTGGAGGCACAGAAGACACAGACAACAAAACAAGTGGTCAACCTGCCATTTCTGTGATTCAGTCTTCACTTCCAGAGGTTAAAAAGGTAACTGAGAAATTGATGAAGCAAACTGATTCAATTTTAGGAGGTTTAATGCTTTTGACAGCAACAGTTTCCAAAATGAAAGATGAAGGACGTTCTTCTGAAGAGAGGAAAATCAAAGAAGATTCTACCAAAGGAGTAGGCAATGACATTGAATATTCTACAAGTCAGAAGTCTCCTAGCCCACAAAACGGGTCATTGTTGGATGATAAAGAAGCTGAAGAAATGAGAGCACTTTTTTCAACTGCTGAAACTGCCATAGAGGCTTGGACATTGCTGGCAACTTCACTTGGTCATCCTAGTTTCATTAAGTCTGAGTTCGAAAAAATATGTTTCTTAGACACCGCATCCACCGACACACAGGTATTTTGTTATCTCATCATTAATGAGTTCACTTATGTTTCATGCATTTGACAGTTGGCAATGTATTATCCCAAATTATGTGTTTTATTGCCAATATCTTTTTCCATTAACTGCTTTATTTTCTTAATCATTATAACATCTCAGCTTGCAATTTGGCGTGATTCTGTGCGAAGAAGGTTAGTGATTGCATTTAGGGGAACGGAACAGGTAGTTCATATTCTTCTTGTTCTTTTAGGCATAGTACTGCTTCTGCCATCTGGTTAGTCTTCAAGATCCTCATGCTTTTGATTTTTCAGACACAATGGAAGGACTTGGTAACTGATCTAATGCTTGTTCCAGCCGGGTAACATTCATTTTAACCTTGTTGTGACTTTGTTTAGTGGTTTATTTTTTAGTTCTAGTATCTTGCCACTTTGATATATTTTTTATTTTGTGAGGTATCATACCTGTATGTTATTTGATTAGTGTATTCAGTTTATATTACTTGATTATCTGAATGATTTATTTGATGACTTTAAAACAGTAATTGATAAAAAAAGTAGAAGGGAAAAAAATTAAAATAAAAAAGGAATTAGGAAAAATTGTAAAATGCAATATATGCATATTTGAGGGATAACATCAAGACATTTTAGTTTTTTCATCTATTGAAAAAGCTTATCATCATTGTGAATATGAGACATGTTGATAAATGTAAAATTCGAGCTAAGCTCCTTAAAACTAGAAAGTACTCTTTCTTTTAGCTCAGTGCCCTCATTAGTCTGCTCATCCTTCCCTCCCTGCACCCTAACTAACCACTCCCTCCGTCCCTATTTTTAAGACCCTCTAACATATTTTACGGGTATTATAGAAAAGTGGTTGTAGTAATAATTCTGTCAAAAAAATATGTGGCTTTTACGTATTTACCCTTATAATTATTAATATCGTAAGAGAGAAAAAAAATTTGTTTTTCAATAGTAAATTGATTAGGGATATATTTGTAAAGAAATCATTAATGGATGTTGAATTTTGTGAATGGTCTTATATTAAGGGACAAAGAAAAAGTGAAAGGGGTCTTATAATTAGGGACTAAGAGAGTACTTTTTGGCCTAATATCTATTGCCTAGAATAAACATGAGATATGGCCAAATACATGTTTTTGTTGTTTCTATTTTGTGTTACGGCTTCAAATTACTTATTATGTTTTTTTATTTCACCATATTATTTTATTCCATATGTAACTTTGCTATCACTTCCACAGGCTGAATCCTGAAAGGATAGGTGGAGATTTCAAGCAAGAGGTTCAGGTATGTTAATTGCTGGCAGGTTTATGTTTGTTTGTAGTAGATCTCTAAAAGACTACAAGAACAGAAATTTCTTCGGTTGTTGATGGTGCTGAGATCATTGCAGGTTCACAGTGGTTTCCTTGGTGCATATGATTCAGTTAGGACCAGGATCATTTCTATGATTCGACTTGCAATTGGTTATGTGTAAGTTGTACTTCCGTAGAAGTTGTTACACATTGCACAAAGAACTGCCTTAAAAAGATGTATCTCTTAGAATATTTTTTTGGTAAATGCAAATACCTTCTTTTTTTCTAAATTAAGCTTTTAATTTGAATCATTGGCTATTTTTTTTGCGAATCATGTAACAAACAAATAAGATATTGTCACTATAGGAAGGTAGTAGAAAAATACTATTATGATTTATTTGGGTGACACTGATTGTTTAAATAGATATTATAATAATCTCTTCTTTGAATCAAGGAATGATTGGAAGAAAATAAGGAAGAGGAAAAAAGAAACCCGAGATCATAAAACTTAGTTCCTCGTAAGGAAGGCAGTGGAAAATGCTAATATGATCTATCAGCAATCAAAGACTGTTTTAGTAGGCAGATTTCTAGAATTTTCAAACTTTGGAGGATTTCAAAATTTTCGAAATGGAACCTTCCCAAAAATTTCGAAACTTCAGAATTTTTAGAAACTTTCATTTTTAATTCATGATATAAACTTTCCATTTTTTAATTTGGAAAGTTTCGAAGATTTATTGTTTCAAACATTTCAATGTTTCGAAAGTTTTGAAAAAAAATTGGAAATTAACGTTTACAGTGTTACGTATTGATGAAAACTTTTGAAAATCTGGAAAAAAAAAACCCCTATTTCGAAACTTTAATGTTGTTCTAAAGATTAGACAATTTCAAAAATAATTGTTTCGAAATTATGAAAAATTCGAAATTAAGAAAAATTACTTACTTTTTATATTGCGAAAATTTGTAAATCTTCGAATGGTGCGGTAATTTCTGTGAAGTTTTAAAATAGGGGTGGAAGAATGAGTGCTAAATTTTTTTGAGGGTTTTATAGATAGTAAAAAAAGGGCAAAAATGTAATTTCAAGTGGGATGGAGGTGGGAGGTTAAGGTGTGGGGGTGCATGGTAGAAACCTCATGATTTTATTACTTCTCTTGAAAATTCCTTTCTCGCTAAAGCCCTTTGGGCTTGAAATATGGTATTTGGATCATACTCTAGGCCATTTTACATTATGAAATAAATATTTTACATTATTTTCCCCATGACCATGATGACCACATATTCCCTATTGGATATAAGTACCAATTCTCTTTCTCCGTACTCTGATAAGCATTGCCATTGAATGTTGATCATATCCATTTGATTTTTACATGTCAATGTGTCACTATATTAATTTTACTCCTCAAAATTTGTTTACATATTGACAAACTGAAAGTAAATTGTTTTTGTTATAGAGATGATCATTCCGAGTTCATCCACAAATGGCAGATTTATATGACTGGTCATAGTTTGGGTGGTGCATTGGCTACCTTGCTTGCACTTGAACTTTCATCAAATCAGTTAGCTAAGTAAGTTTATTTTTCTAACCTATTTCTTTTGTTTATTATTTATTTTAAGATCTCTTCTGATAAAATTTCAATATTATTATCATGTTTAGTGTTATATCATACAAGATCCTATATAAGACAATGCTGTCATATATTCAGTGATGCTAGGGATGATGTAGGGTGAACATTAACAGTTTTTAGACAAATACTCTTTATTTAAAATATACTATATATTTACATAAATTAATTATGTTTTAGTTATTTTTAAAGAAATAAAAGTCCATAAATCCTAAAGAAAAAACTCATGACTACAATGTACTTTGAATTTTAAATGAATCAAGTCTTCATACAAAGATTAACAAAATTCAATAAAATTTTAATTTCAATACCCAGTGACAATTTTAAAAGGAGTTTTGTAAGAGCATTAAATTTTTATGACAGTCTAAATTTTTACATGTATATGTGTGTAGTGATTCTTTTAACTAGTCATATAGTTATTTTATATTAACTATGCATTTTAAATGAAGGGAAGCCTTCACGCAACACTAACCCGTGAGCTGGATGTCACGGGTTCAAATCATGGAAATAGTTTCTCAAGTAATATATTTGTTTTCCCTGTTTTGGCTAAAGGTTTTGAATTGAATATGTTGAAACTATACAATTTTAATCCTAATAATTTCTTGTATATAAATGCATTAATTTTTTTGTTTAACCATTTTCCAGAAGTACAAGACCTGCAAATTAATTTAACCTAATATTTATATTTACTGTTTGTGCCATATTATATATTAATGGGAACACGACTATATACAATATTGATTCATTGATTGATTTTGTCTATCAGACGGGGAGCAATTTCTATTACTATGTATAATTTTGGTTCTCCTAGGGTTGGTAACAAAAGATTTGCAGAGGTTTACAATGAGGTCAGAAAAGGTTATATAATTATTTTGTTGATGCTGTTTTGGTTGCCTTATTACATGCTGTGTTTAATAAAATGTCCATTATTTCTCTCATTGGTCTAGAATATATATTTTTTCAACTGCCAAAAGCTCATAACGAATATATATCTCTATGGCTGCCATATCCTTATCACAGAATACAATATTCTTAAAAAACCCCTCTTAAAGGTGCTTGTTTTATGAGGCTGGAATCCTATGCATCTAATAACAACTATTGAAAATTACCAGTAAATAAGTTCTGTTGTTGCCAGAATAGATCTTGTTCATCTACAACAAAATGATAGAAACTGATATCTATGGCGTAAACTACTGAATTATATAGATAATTCTCTGCTGGAAATAGTTTCTAAAACAGAGTCAAAATTATAGACAATATAGAAACAGGACAGACACTCTACTCTAACATGCCAAGAATTTGAGAGCTTGGCACTCTCCCTCCCAATATCTAATTCAAAACAACTTCAGGATAACCAGAATAAAATTTGGGTTCCCTTCTTATTACACAACCGCTTACACATAACTGTTTAATTAAGATAACTACTCCTAATGATAGTAACTGCTCCTAATGATAGTAACTGCTCCTAATAATAGTAGCTGCTGCTCCTATTAACATTAACCGCTACTGACAGCATATAACAATTATTTTTGCCCCTCTTCATGTAAACATTGTTTATAAGAGGTCTAACAATACTCCCTCCAACATTTTCACTTTGTCCTTGCATTAGTGTCCACCAGGGTCCCATAATTTGAAGTAGAGCGACTGAGCAATACATGACACATGAAAACTTTTGCCTGGATCATATACTCTATTTTGGGTAGTAACCTTGGCCCAAAAACAGAGTATGGCAGCAGTAGGCTTTGTCTCTACAAAAACCCACTTAGTCCCCCCTTTACAATCCAAAATCAAGACAACCCCCATTTCATATGATGGTGAATTGCATCGACCCAGGTCCTACTGTTGCAAGCTTTGAGTTTCTGTTTTCAAAATACAAAATAGAGGCTGAATTACGCTGTGTCCATGACCAATTTCTGCAATACACTTTTCTTGTGTCCTTACATCCGCATCTTTGAAATATTGGGTCAACTTCATGTGCATTTTCGGTTTTGTAATGGACCTTTCATTTCTTTTTCCTTCATTTTCCGTCTGACTTTTTTCCTTCTCTTCTACTATTGCAATTAAAATTTGTTTTCCTTGGTTAGTCCTTGTTGAAGATCACATGAACCTTTAGCCATCAATGACATCGATTCAATTTCAGACTCCTCTTCATCGTTGTATATAGCCAAGATCTCACAATATTGGACTTAAAACGCCAAAAAAATTGCAAGCAAGAACTCTGAGTACCTTCCAAAAAAAAATCAAGCAAAAAAAAATGCAAGCAATATGCATAACACCCACCAACATGCATAGCAACCTTTGGCGAGCACGGCCTCTGAGTACCTTCCACCCCTCTGTTGGCTTCTCCTCATTTAGTGTTTCCCTCATTTCGAAATGTTCCTCAATGCATAACACCCACCAATATGCATCTTCTTCGCTATCAAACATCAGAAACTCCATTTCTGGCATGATGTACAACAGTTCCAATAACGATGATCTGACACCTGTGGGAACATAAATTCTGTCTTTCTGTTAGAATGTTTCATGAGCATGTCCAAACAAGCAGTTGTGAGAAAATGCTTCAAAAGAATGCAACTGATGCTAAGTGATTCAATACTTCGATTTTGGCTAGAGACAATTGCTGTCTTGTTAGTGTGGCTCATAACAGACATATCAGAGAATGATGTTCAATTAGACCCACAAAAAGAAAGAGATACTGCCAATTTATAAGAAATATTATAAACAACACTACCAAAGCACAAAATGAATTGAGCATGTGGTGAAAAGTCATAGCAAGCTCTAGAATATTTTATTTAGGCCATTTTGTCTTCCTAGTGGTCATATGTTATGCAATAGTAGTTATTTGTTTCATTGTTTCTGTTTGCTAAACAGTTAAAAGTTTTGCTCTTATATTTGCAGAAAGTTAAAGACAGCTGGCGAGTTGTGAATCACAGAGATATCATACCTACAGTGCCCCGGTTAATGGGTTACTGTCACGTCAATCAACCTTTATTTCTTGCTGCAGGAGTTCCAAGAAATTCCCTAGTGAGTTTTAATCTTATGCTTCTAACACTTTTTTTTCCTATGCTTCAAAACATGCCTAAAATATAAAATATACTCTGCACTGTATTATATGTTTGGATTTGGCTCCTCTAAAGTGAGCAACACACTTTAGAAAATAAAGTAAGTAACATCAACTATTGAATCCTTGATGATCAAATGAATGGTTGATCCATTCATTTTATTCTCTAAAATAAAGTAAAATATGATGAATTTAAAAAAGGGCCCAACCGGGATCGAACCGGTGACCTCTTGATCTGCAGTCAAATGCTCTACCACTGAGCTATGGACCCACTGCTTGCATTATTTTCCGATCACGCCATTCTGAATGTTTTTGCCAAAATTTTCTTCCTTGATTTGCTGAAGGGAGGGCCAAACTGGGTCCTCTTGATCTTTTTTGCCAAAATTTGCTTCCTTGATTCGCCCAATAGAGTTAGGCCAAAAGGGCCCAACCGGGGTCAAACCATTGACCTCTTGATTTGCAGTCAAATGCTCTACCGCTGAGCTATGGACCCACTGTTTGCATTCTTTACGGATCAAACTATTGTGAACGTTTTTGCCAAAATTTTCTACCTTGATTTGCCCAATTTATTTACTACACATTGAGAAGTTTCCTTGTAAAATATGATTAATTAATAAAATATGATGAATTGAAAAAAGGGCCCAACCGGGATCGAACCGGTGACCTCTTGATCTGCAGTCAAATGCTCTACCACTGAGCTATGGACCCATTGTAGTATTATTTGCCGATCAAGCTATTGTGAATGTTTTTGCCAAAAGTTTCTTCCTTGATTTGCCAAAGGGCCCAACCGGGACCTCTTGATCTATTTTGCCAAAATTTGCTTCCTTGATTCGCCCAATTGAGTTAGGAAAAAAGGGCCAAACCGGGATCGAATTGGTGACCTCTTGATCTACAGTCAAATGCTCTACCACTGAGATATGGACCCATTGTTTGTATTCTTTTCTGATCAAGCTACTGTGAATGTTTTTGACAAAATTTCTTTCTTTGGTTCTCCCAATTTATTTATTTTTGGTCTGGAATGGTAATGAAACTTGTAGACTTCGAACTCGGGAGACATAATATCCAATCTAACAATATCTAGACTTGGGGGACACAATATTCACTCAAATGCTCTACCATTGAGCTATGGACCCACTACTTGTATTCTTTTCCGATCAAGCTATTGTGAATGTTTTTGCCAAAAGTTTCTTCCTTGATTTGCCGAAGGGCCCAACTGGGACCACTTGATTTGCCGTCAAATGCTCTACCACTGAGCTATGGATCCATTGCTTGTATTCTTTTTCGATCAAGCTACTGTGAACGTTTTTGCCCAAATTTCCTTCCTTGATTCGCCTAATTTATTTCTCTTTTGTCTGGAATGGTAAAGAAACTTGTAGACTTCGAACCTTGGAGACATAATATCCAATCTAACAATATCCGGACTTGGAGGACATAATATTCCGCCTAACAATATCCACATTTTTCAGTTGAGTTAGGCCTTAGATCGAACCGACGACCACTTGATCTGCACTCAAATGGTCTACCACTGAGCTATGGACACATTGCTTGTATTCTTTACGGATCAAGCTATTGTTAACGTTTTTTCCAAAATTTTCTTCCTTGATTCGCCCAATTTATTTACAACACATTGAGATTAATTTCCTTGTAAAATATGATAAATTAATAAAATGTGATAAATTTAAAAAAGGGCCCAACCGGGATCAAACCGGTGACCTCTTGATCTGCAGTCAAATGCTCTACCACTGAGCTATGGACCCACTGCTTGCATTATTTACTGATCGAGCTATTGTGAATGTGTTTGGCAAAATTTTCTTCCTTGATTTGCCGAATTTATTTCTCTTTTGTCTGGAATGGTAAAGAAACTCGCATATGTAGACATAATAATTAATCTAACAATATCCATGGACCCATTGCTTGTATTCTTTACGGATCAAGCTATTGTGTACGTTTTTGCCAAAATTTTCTACCTTGATTTGCCCAATTTATTTACTACACATTGAGATTAGTTTCCTTGTAAAATATGATTAATTAATAAAATATGATGAATTGAAAAAAGGGCCCAACCGGGATCAAACCGGTGACCTCTTGATCTGCAGTCAAATGCTCTACCACTGAGCTATGGACCCATTGTTGTATTATTCGCCGATCAAGCTATTGTGAATGTTTTTGCCAAAAGTTTCTTCCTTAATTTGCCGAAGGGCCCAACTGGGACCACTTGATTTGCCGTCAAATTCTCTACCACTGAGCTATGGACCCACTGCTTGTATTCTTTTTTGATCAAGCTACTGTGAACGTTTTTGCCCAAATTTCCTTCCTTGATTCGCCTAATTTATTTCTCTTTTGTCTGGAATGGTAAAGAACTTGTAGACTTCGAACCTTGGAGACATAATATCCAATCTAACAATATCCGGACTTGGAGGACATAATATTCCGCCTAACAATATCCACATTTTTCAGTTGAGTTAGGCCTTAGATCGAACCGACGACCACTTGATCTGCAGTCAAATGGTCTACCACTGAGCTATGGACCCATTGCTTGTATTCTTTACGGATCAAGCTATTGTTAACGTTTTTGCCAAAATTTTCTTCCTTGATTCGCCCAATTTATTTACTACACATTCAGATTAGTTTCCTTCTAAAATATGATATATTAATAAAATATGATGAATTGAAAAAAGGGCCCAACCGGGATCGAACCGGTGACCTCTTGATCTGCAGTCAAATGCTCTACCACTGAGCTATGGACCCATGGCTTGTATTCTTTTCTGATCAAGCTGCTGTGAACGTTTTTGCCAAAATTTCCTTCCTCGATAATGCCCTACTTATTTACTAAACCTCGAGATTAGTTTCCTTGTAAAATAATTTGAATGTTGTTCATAATTGATTTTGTCATCTATCTATGACGGATTTCTTTATGTTTTCTTTTCGAAATACCATTTTAGGTGGAACTGTGCATCAAAAGTTGTATAATTATTAATTTACACTATCTGGAAGTTGTTTGTTTGTTCCCCCCTCCACCCAAGAAAAAGTTGTTTGTTTGAGATAAATGAGAGTACTTTCATCAGTCTTAATTAGATTGGACAGTTTCTGGTTCTTCATTTTTACTGATATATCAAATGCATGTTATCCAGGAAAACAAAGATATTTTGGGAGATGGTTACGAAGGTGATGTTCTTGGGGAATCCACACCAGATGTTATAGTCAATGAATTTGTATCTTTCTTCTTCTTCTCTATGTTTCTTTAAAATTTATTCTATTCACACACAAATCTCTATGTACTCATGCATTTTAATTTCACGTGCATATAAAATGTTGTATTAGTATATTATAAATAGATATTAAGGAAAAAGTTTTCAAAATTTTTTTTTTTAATTAAAAAACAGGTTTGAAAAAATGTGATATTTAAATTAGTGTTTTGTTGAAAGCAAAGAGTAAATATCCCAGAAAAATAAGTTTTATTGATTTGGCGACAAATACTACTATTAATGTATTATTAGCCATCTGCACCTCAAAACTATAACTCCTTGTTCTGTTGTAGCCTATAATCACATTTGGTGTTTAACATGATAGGCATTCACTCTATTTTCCTGATTTACATTTTTATTATACATTGACAAATTCTTCCTTTTAAGATTTGAGTTGTCTTTCTTTTATATTCACCACTCTCAACTTCGATCCATCTAGATGAAAGGTGAAAAGGAGCTTATTGAGAAGTTGCTACAGACTGAAATTAATATATTCCGCTCAATCAGAGATGGAAGTGCTGTTATGCAGCATATGGAGGATTTCTATTACATCACATTGCTAGAGGTATAGTGTACACACTTTAAAATAACCTCAAGGGATTACTTGTGTAATTCTTACATTCTGCAATTGTCATTTTTATGTGGTTTTACTAGTAGCTTATTTTACTTGGGAAAAACTATTTCTTCTCTAGGGAAGACAGACAAAGTAGTTCATATGGGTTTTTTCATTAAGTGGTGTTGATAATAGGAATCTTTTAAGAAAAATGAAATATAAGAATTGAAAAATTGTCACTTACTGTTTTATTATGACAAAAAGAATCTAACTTCTGAAGTGTATGTATCCCTATAAATATGGATGAATGTTCACCTTTTTGTAACTACTGCCAAGTTTGTTTTGTGAGGTTAAGTTAGGTTTAAATCTAAATTTTATGTATATATAAGCAGGAGGCGTCTTTCTCCATACAAATTGGTTGTGTAGGATTGAGTTAGATCCGACCTAAAGTCTAACTGTCCAAGAATAAATTTCAATTATCTTTTGTTATGTTTCCTGGCCTTTTCAATCATTTAGTTTTGGTATATGATAAACTCCTTGCCATAATTGATTACCAAATTTATACATTGCCATTAAAGTGTATATTATCCCTTTATAAGTACTGTACGTTAGTTTATTGTTGGGGTGCATTATCTCTCTTGAGATATGAAAAAATAAAGTGTATCAAATAAATTTGAAGGGAGGTAATGCATGGTCCCTCCAATCCGATTTTCTTCTTCGTCTCTGTTTAGAATAATTGATATAACCAATAACATTTTGAAGTGAATGTTAGTACATCAGAGACAAGTGACATTAATTTGGTCCTCAAAAGAAGTTTAATATTACTTTAGCCCCTTAATTATGGAAAGGAACATCAAAATTTTCCTTTAGTTTTGAACCATGAGTATGTTAATGGAGGGATTAAAATTGATGTCATTATTTTATGATCGAGGAGCTAAATGTCAAACATTTTTTTTCCAGAGTACCTAATTGATCGCATTCTATGGTTAAGGATCAAACTGATATCAACTGTTGAGAGGACCAAATTAATGTCACTTGTATCTGAAGGGCAATTCAACATCCATTTACTCCTATTTTAGTGATGCGATTATACAATACCACTTCTTATAATTACTATGACTTCATTTTTTGTTATTTATTTATGGCATTGCTTAATGGTTAAATTATTTCAGCATGTAAGATCAAATTACCAAGTTGCCTCAAGGTCGGAACAAGGAGTAAATAACAGCTTAGGCTGAGCCAACAAGGGTTCATGGTTGCAAGGCCAGGTGGCTGAGGTGCATTCACAACTTGAAGTATGCTGTGTACAAACTGGAAAAAGATGTGGAGAAAACCATATATATTTCACATCACCTGCAGCCAAATCTTTACTGGTATGGTAGGATATTGTCTCTGTTAAGTGTTAAGCTGAATATTTGTTATTGTTTTTGTATGATCAAGAAATGGGGGTTGGTATTAAGAGTCTCTCACAACGAAACAAATCATGGTTCAAATCTCTGCTTAGGCTCATCAAAAATGGCTTTGATTCACATGAATTAGTGAACTCATGAACTTTACCCAATTATAGAGACAACGACACCATCAACAACCAAACCTTATCCCACTAAACAAGGTAGACTATATGGATCAAATGATGCCATAATATTATGTGATATATCATATCTAATGTTGTAATTTTTAATTATTTCTTGTCTAGTTTGTCCACACATCCTCTCAAATTAGGATAGAATAATGATCCAATTCAATTCATTATGAAAATCCCTAGGACAAATATATATATATATATATATATATATACACATTTTTTGACATCTATATTAGGAAAGATAAATCACAGCACCTATACAATCAAATCTCTATGGTACTAAACAGGCTAAATATAGAAACTAAATATTGAGAACAATTATATACCGTTTCTGACAATCCCCCTCAAACTGGTGAATAGGGTTCTCCATTCCCAGCTTGGAAACAATCCTTTCAAAGTTGTTGCTTTTTAGCCCCTTAGTTAAAACATTAACAAGATTGCCTTGAGATGAGAGGACACATATGGAATCAATATCATACCATTCTCTAATTTCTCTTCGATAAAGTGTCGGTCAACTTTAATATGTTTGGTCAAAGTAAAGTCTCATTGGTCCCATCCCATTTTATTTTCAAATCTTTCAAAATAATCTTCAACCATAGTTGTTCACATATCTTTTGTGCCATTTCTCTAAACTCTGCTTCAACATTGGATCTAGATACCACACTTCGTTTTTTACTCTTCCAAGTCACAATATTACCATCAAGGAATGTGTAGTACCCTGAAGTTGACTTTCTATTCACAACTGAACCTGCATAATCAACATTTGTATATGCTTCATGACTCATTTCCATTTCGTTTGAACAAAATTCCCCTGCTTGAAGTTCGCTCAAGTACTCCATAATTCTCTAGGTGGGTGCATGAATTTGACTAACTAAACTCACCAAAAAGGCAATAACAGGCCTGATGTGAGATAAGTATATGAGTATGCTGACTAGTCTTTGATATATCTCATTGTTAATAATAATATCTTCATCTGCATTCCTCAACTTTAAATTCGTTGTACTTACTATTAGTCTTTTCTTGTAAGTGTATATTTTATGCTCCAAAACGAATTCTACTCTCATGAACTATAACTTCTTTACCGACACTCGTTCACAAAATGTGAAAATCCTTGCTTAGTTTTTCTTTTGTTCCAAGCAACGGTGCAACGGTACATGCTCACATAACATTGTACTCGAGCTATATACAGTGTGTTGCTGCAAGTCATTGAAACTATTTGACTATTTTATTTTCAGATAAGTTCTATGTTGGTTGTTGACTATTTGCCGCAACCCTCTTTTTTTATCCGGGTTTGGGACCAACTATGTATAGCATAGCTAACATAGGTAGGATTTTCGCAATCATAGAGAGTGGGTTAAAAATTTGGTTGGCGTTGTAACTAATGAAATATAAGCATCACCTCGGTAAGTATATTTCTGGTTGGTGCTTCAAAGGAATTCCATTTGGATTTTCAAATTTTCTCTAATTTTCCCGTAACTTGCAAGAAAGTAGTTGAAATTTAGTACTCTGTTATAAAATAATTGTCATTTTAACAAATTATTTTTTTCTAAAATTATTGTTACTTTTATTGAACTCTAACATTTATTATTTTATTTTAAAATTAGCTTCAAATTAATAGTGTATGGATCGCTTTTAAGTTGTCATATCTCACTTTGCATATATGACAATTATCAAAAGTCAATAGTTAATTATGACAGTTTTGCAAAATTGTTCCACTTATTTATTCATTTTTTGTACTTTCTTTAATTAATGTGAAAAATTTTAAATGAAAATTATTTAAAAATGGCTTGCATAGCATATGGTCATCGTAAAAGAAAAAAAAAACTAGAACATGGCTACTTGTTACATGAATTAATAAATATTATCTCCGTCTCAATATAATTACTCAGTTTGATTATTTAACATAAGAAAAGTGAATAAATAAATATAGAAAATATTATTTTTATGTAATTATTTTTGTTATGTATTGATATTTTATTAATGTGATAAATGTATAGTAAAAATATGTATTGAAAATTATGTAAATAATATTAATTAAAAAATACAATTAAAAAGAATTGTATTAAAAATTAAAAGGTTAATAATGTTGGAAAAGAGGGAGTAATAGTTTGAAGCAGAGCTTATTGTTAAAATTATGTGTATTGGCAGCAAGGAAAATGGAACAATTATACTTCTTCCATGTATAGATAATAACTTTGCAAATGGACGGACGGGAGCTGCTCGAGGGAGCATGTGGAAAAATAAAATCACAAATCTATGGTTCTAAAATTACAATCAGTTTTTCACAACAGCTTGAAAGGATTTGAGACGTTGAGAAGCCTAGTGCATAATGAGGACCGTTTTAATGATTAAAATAAAATATATTTTAGAACCTTAATTAAAATAATTTTTAAATTTTTTATTTCCAATGAAAAAATATTTTAAATATTTTAATTTCTAAATTTTTTAATTTATTTTTAGTCTATATTTTTAAAATAATTTCTAATATTAATATTTTTAGTCCCTTAAAAAGTCTCAGAATCAAAATAGACTCATTGAATAAATTTTTTAAAAGATTAAACTTAAAAAATTATAATTTTGTAAGAATTAAAAATATATTTATAAAAAAAATTAACTTTATTTTATAATAATATAAAAAAAAAGAACTTGAGATTTTTTTACTAGTGAAGTTGTGTGCATTTGAGTTGGATGCAGAAGTCCGATTAAAACTAGAGTATTTAGATGTCATCTCATCTTGGGAAATGGGAACAAATTAATTTCTCTCAAAGACTATGGCCTAAATCAGAAAACTAAATAAATATCTCTTAATAACTTCGACCTAACTTTACCTCGTATCTACCAAATTAGACCTCTACTCACCTTTTAAGTTTTCTAGTACAATTTGAATTTTTTTTTTCAAGTT
>JBBPBS010000115.1:203635-270703 GCA_037974835.1 Cicer judaicum | reverse complement strand
TGTTAATTTAATGTATTTTATTTTATTTTCATATTATTAATAAAATTTTTTTATTTAATTATTATTATTATTATTATTTTTTGCAACAAATTTGATGTTTTTTTTTCAAATTTATAATATAATTTAATCATTTTAATTATAATTATAATTATAATAATAATTTATTAAAATATAAAATTAATTTATAATTTATTAATGTATTTTATTTTAATTTATTATTAGTATTTTTATTTTTTAAATAATTTAATTAATTTTAATTTATTAAATAATTAATAAAACATATTAAAATAAAATATAAAAAAAAAAGGTTAGTTACATGTCGTTCTCATGAGTAGCTATCTCTTATAAGAGTTTAAAATTTTTCCTTCAGTTAGTTGCTTCCAACTAGGGGTGGGAATAGGCCAGGCCAGACCAAGCTTTGAAAGACCTGAGTTTGGCCTACGATTTATTTTTTAGGCCTAAGTCTGGCATACGACCTATCATAATTTTTTTTTTGCCTGACCTGGCCTGAAAGCCTATTTAAAAGTCTTATTCACATTAAAATATTTAAATGCTCTATTAATATCACAAGATGTTCTCCACGTACCAATATCAATATACATATTTATATATATTAAACAAAAAATAATTTTTAAAATAATTTTTAAAAAATCTAAAACAAACACCTTTTAAACCCTAAAATATAATTTTTGATTTCAAATAATAGATTTTTTTTTTCTGAAACAAACACAACCATTATTATCTCTTAAATAAATATGGAACAATTATTGAGTGATTGACTAATTGAACGGCTACCGAATATAGAACACTGGGAAATATAAAATCGTTGCTGAATATGGAACAACTACTGAATATAGAATGATTATTGAGTTATTGTCTAATTGATAGAATTTAAAATAAAAAATAATATTATTAATATAATAATACAAAATAATATTAATAAATAATAAAATATAGGCTTAATTGCACTTTTGGTCCTCCTATTATAGGTGAAAATTGAAAGTAGTCCCCCCATTTTGTTTGTCCCCAGTTTTAGTCCCCCAAACAGAATTTGATGCCAAATCATGATGAGCTGTCATTTTTTAATGACGTGTCAGTAAATAGATGATGTGGCAGACGCTTACGTGGAATAAACTTATTATTATATTATTTTTGATTAAAAAATATAATTTTTATTTTCAAAAATCATTTTAATAATTGTGAAATATTTTTAAAAATATAATTAAATTGTTAAAATTATATTAAATTAAAATGATTCTTGCAAAACCCTAACAATAATCAAAAGCCCCAAAAGTATTTGAGTAAGTTTGAATAAGTTTTGAAATAAAGGGGTAAATGAATAAGTTTTTAATTATACACTTAAGTACACTAAGGTTTCATAAAAGAGGAAAAGAAGAAAAGAGGAAAAGAAGAAGTGGTGAAGAAGAGAAAGAACCCCACTAAGGTTTCATAAATAAAATGAACAAAAACTATATGTAATAGAGTTACAATAAGTATATATATAATATAATAGAAAGTTACTATTAATATATGATAATATTATCTAACATCTCCCTTTAAACTCATTATGCTTTAACATAGAACATCGAGAGTTTGTCAACCAAATCATCTCTGTGAATGTAAGACCTGTAACTTATTTATAACAAGAATTATGCCTTATGTTGTTTATTATTTTGTCTATTTACTGTGTTTATTGTTTGTTTGTAAAATTGTTGTAAGTGTCTGAATTGCAAATTAATCAATGAAAAAAATATCGGAGGTTTCTTTGATGTTAAACGATTGTGTGAATGTCTTGGTATTGTTGAAATTTCAAAAATAATTTTCTACTGAGTTTTCTGAAAAAAGGCAAGATATACCTACTGTTTAAATTTTGACGAACTTTGTCATGCACCAAAATTTAACCGAGTATTTTATATATCGACTATAATGATAATTTGATCTCGTTGTATTTTTTTAAGTTAAGAAACAAAAATTTTGCCGAATAAAACTTTAGTCATGAAATTTTGTAAAGCTTTAATTTGTAGATTTATTTTTAAAATTTCAAATTACAGATAAATTATTCGTCAGCGAAATGCGACTCGTTTAAGAACCAATTCAGAGACTAATCGAGATGATGTGACATAAAGTTACAAATATCTAGATATTTTTCTATGATATTAATATTTTATTAAGTGGTTAATGAAAATATCTAGATATTTTCTTATTATGTAGTAAGACTTTGTAAGGACCGAAATGAGTCACTTTCTGTATCTTTTTGGGTGTTGATTAGAATCACTTGTGTAAGAAAGATTACATGAGAAATGACAGGTTAATAAAGTATTTTAAAAATATATTCAGAGACCTAGTTAAAATTATTCTTAGGAGATTAATTTATTTGAATTATAGAGGATTATTATCGACAAATATTTTAAGACGTCACACATTACTATTAAATTTATATGTCAATTAGACTGTGATAATAGTAGATATTTTTATTAAAGTAAATTTAGAAGTGAATGATTAAATGTGATTATGACTAAGTGTCATAAAGGATATTGTGAGATTTTAGGTTTAAATTTATGTGATTAATTTTTGTGGTTATAAATTTTTTAGAGATTAATTTAGAATTGAGATAGTAGATTAATTAAGAGAAGGAGAAAAAAAAAATTCCCCTCCATATAAAAACAATTCATGGCTTTCATCATCATCATCGTCATCATCTTAGTATCACTTTCTTTAATTATTCAAAAACATCTTCTATCTTCTCTCATTTCTCTCTAAACTCAAACCTTCTCCTTCATTTTTTAGCAACTTAGATGCCTCCAATCACAAAACCTCCAACAACAAAGTTGTTTCACTACTTGAGAGAATTGCAAAGAGCTAAGGATCACTAGTTAAGGTAGTCATTTCTTCCCTCTTTTTTCTCAAACCCATAATCATGCATATATAGAGGGAAAGGATTATTTATTTATTTATTTTTGTTTTGAGCTTTAATATTGCTTATTTATCACTACTATGGTTGTTATCGATGTTTAGGAAGTCAAATGAAACATTTTCAACTCTTTTTCTTTCAAAATTAAAAAACACTAAGTGAGAAAGTAAAAGGAAAGTGTGTTTTTTTTTTTTTGCTTTGGTGCTTTGTTAATATTGAAATTAGAGGAGTTAATAACTTGAATAACAAAAGATGAAATCAATCTCCCAAAAAAATTAGTAATACCAAATGTGGTGTGTGATAATGTGAAATTTTGGTTTTTGTATATGTTTGAGTAACGTAATACGTTGTTTTCAAATAAATGAGTTTGAACTGACAATAGAAATTTTATCATAGGGTTTAAGTTTGTAAAGTTAAGAAGACTTTTGCAAGTGTGTTTGGTTATATTTTTTTTAATTAAAATGACAACTAAATATTAAGGTGTTTGGGAACCAAAGTGATATATATTTTTAAAATAATACTCAAAGTTGTGAAATGATGATTTTAAAGTAAGTGAATGATTGATACTAAGAAATTAATTAGATTTTTTTTTAGTAATGTAACTTTGAAGTAAATTTTATAATTCCCTATGTTTATGTAGTTAGCTCATTAAGTCTCGAAAAAGAATCAAGATTATTGACATCAAGTTAGCGGTTGAGAGAACTTTGAATATTTTATGTTTGTTGGGTTGAAATTTTTAAAGAAATGAGATAGAAACAAAAAAGTAATGGCAATTTTTTTGAATAAGTTTTGAAATAAAGGGGTAAATGAATAGTTGTGGGTTATTTTAATTCAAAAGTATTTGAGTGGTAGAAATTTTATGAACTTTAAAGAACTTGATAAAGTTATCTTGTGATTTTTAATGGTGTTATAAATTAAAAATTTGGAGTCGTTTAAAATTTTGAATTTAGGGCGTTTTAAACTAGATTTTTAATGGTTGTTCTCCTTGATTATTTACGGTGATTTAAACTAGATTTGAATTTGAAATTTTTTTTGAAGAACTTTGATGAGTAAAATGGATTTTAGCAAAGTGGTATATATATAAGGTGCAAAGGTTTTATCCTTGGGATTTTTGTGAAATCAAGGTTTCCACATTTACGATTGAACTAAAAAATTTTAGCCATTGATATTAAATTTTCAATTTTTATGAAGACATTTGAGTTTGAGAAACAAAGTTTCAAACTTCACGACTTTGAAGGGTTCAAATTTTGTTCATCAAGAAGGTTTAAAAGAGAAATATTCACTTTATGAACAAAGTTTCAACCTTAAGTTTTGAAGTTAAAAGTTTTAAATTTTATAGTAGAGATGCCAAGTTTATGCTAAAATTCGAGGTTGAAAAAGTATTTTAGTATTTGGGTTTTGATATGTGATTTTATTAGGAATGAATATTTTAGTTGGAGACTTAAAAGAAAATTGTGAACATGAAAAATATTTGGTGATGATGTAAAAATGTGGTTTTTATGTGAAAGTTTGTATACAAAACATAATTAATAAAGATTAAAGTTTGAAAAATATTAAAGTGGAAGAATAATGGTTTTGAGTATTTAGAATATTGGAACTCTTAGTATTTGAGTTTTTTTGTAACAATATTTCTTGATAAAAACCTTCTACTAGTTTTTCAAATATTAAAGTGTTGAAATTTATGATGTTGATGGATGATTTAATCGTAATTTCAAACGGTGTGAGTATGTTTGTCTTTGATTGATTTTATTAAGAAAACATCTTGTCCTAAGTTGTTAAAGACACAAATTTGAGTTGGACTTCAATAAGTTTGAAAAACACAAGTTCAAGATTTTCAACGTGTAGCATAAGTATTTTAAAATTGGCTTTCGCCAAAGTACTTACACCAAGGTCTTCTTGAAGTTAGGGAACCTAAGAGAAAAGTCAAACTCTAAATGATTTGGATAGTGGTCGAACCTAGGGTTCATTTGAGATTGGTTTAGAAACTTGTATTGATTAAGTTAATTGATTGATTTAAGTGACACGGAAATTGAGAGGTATTGCTGGAATCATCGGATAGGTTATGCTGGCGTAGCGTGTAACACCCCGATTTTTAACATCGAGAGTGTATTTTTTTTTTAAAACAAATTCATAAAACAAATAAACAAACAAATAAAATACCTTTGGATAAATATTTAAGTCATAACACAACTTACAAGCAGCAAAATAGTTTTTGAAATACGAATCCAAAGTATTTACACATCAAAAAGTGGTACATAGAACCCATCGAAAATATAATGTCTTGCTGACAATATTAGTATAGGTACAGTCTTCTGATTTAAATAACCGCAATTCAAAAGAAAAACATATGTTCCCTCTATGTCAACCTAATTTGATCATTCTATAAAAAACTATACACCCTGAATGATCTCCACGCGCCCCGTAAGATCCTCCTAACATCGCTCCATTCAGGCGTTCCCATCTACAGGGTACGAACCGTTAGGATTGTCTTGGCTCTCATATGAGGGCAAAGCCTAGATTTCCACAATAGTTGTAAAGGGTCACCAACCGAAATTTATAGTTAACACATAACATTTAAGTTTTTAAATGCACAAATAACCTTTTAACTTAGCATGCACCTTAAAAGGGTTTTCCATATGCTAAAAGTTCATATAATACTTGCCAAGTAAAATGAAATCAAAATAAAGTTTTTAATCAATCAAGTAATAAATAACTGACCAATCCATTGATGAATCAATTGAGCAATAGATTATCTAACTCAGAGTAAGAGTTTCTACTAAGCAAATCGATTGGGAAATCGATTTGGATAAAGGTTTTTAGTGAAACCTGTACTCTAGGCTTAAATCAATCGATTGAATGAATTGCTGAGCCCCTGTAACAAATCCAATCGATTGGAAAATCGATTTTGACCAAATAGCTGAGCTACTGTAATGGCCAAATCGATTGGCAAATCGATTAGTTCAATATCTTTTCAAGGTTTAAGGAAATAGGAGACACAACAATCGATTTCTTAAATGGTTATATGAAACATATTTACAAAATCGATTGGATGAATTGCTGAGCCCCTGTAACAAATCCAATCGATTGGAAAATCGATTTTTACCAAATAGCTGAGCTACCGTAATGGCCAAATCGATTGGCAAATCGATTAGTTCAATATCTTTTCAAGATTCAAGAAAATAGGAGACACAACAATCGATTGGGAAATCGATTTCGTAAATGGTTTTATGAAACATATTTACAAAATCGATTGGCACATCGATTTTGTCAAAATAGCTAAGCTCCTGTAACCAATCAAATCGATTGGCAAATCGATTTGGATAAATGGCTTTTCATAGAATCGATTTGGGAATCGATTTCCCTGAATATTTTTCTATAACTTCATAAACTAATTCAATCACATTCACACACAACTCCAAAACATAACACTTAGCAATTTCAACACAATCACCACGACAACTTGATTTACGAAATAGTTTTACGATCAATCACACTTACACACAATATCAATACATAACACTTAGCAATTTCAACACAATTACCAGGACATCTCAAGTTCAAACACTCAATCATAAACTTGAATCAAACACAACTTGTGTGCCAAGCACCCTAATGCAATGCGTATATGCCAAAATGCATGGATTCAGAATTCCAAACCAAAACCCTTCTCGAAGGGCCGTAAATCATAATTGTACTACATATCGCAGGCTGAAGTACCAATTACCGAGGTGCCACCTATCACGGGTCTGAACGATTTACTAAACAACGTAAACCATAAACGTACTACCTATCACGAGCCAGTACCGTTTACCGAGGTGCAACCTATCACGGGTCTGCACGGTTTACTAAAAAGTAACGTAAATCGTAAATGTACCGCCTATCACAGGCCATAGTACTATTTACCAAGGTGCCACCTATCACGGGTCTGCACAATTTACAAAAAATTGTAAATCGTAAATGTACCGCCAATCACAGGCCATATTACTATTTATCAACGTGCCACCTATCACGAGTCTGCACAATTTACAAAAACGTAAATCATAAATGTACCGCCTATCACAGGCCAAAGTACTATTTACCAAGGTGCCACCTATCACGGGTCTGCATGATTTACAAAAACAAAATGAAATGCATGAGCATACTCTGACTCCATCCAAGACAATCGTTAAGCAAATGCAGATATTAAAAGATTCTCCATTTTTAATACTCATTTAACTCTAACAATTTTCACAATAATCGTTAAGTAAACAGAGATATTAAAAGATTCCCCATTTCTAATACTCGTTTAACTCTAACGATTTTCACTACAAACATTAAGTAAACAGAGATATTAAAAGATTCCCCATTTTTAATACTCGTTTAACTCTAATGATTTTCAAGACAACATTAAGTAAATGTAGATATTAAGAGATTTCCCATTGTTAATACTTGTTTAACTCTAATGATTTTCACGACAATATTAAGTAAACGTAGATATTAAGAGATTTGTCATTCTTAATACTCGTTTAACTCTAATGGTTTTTAAATTCCACATAGAACATACTCAAACATATTCACAATTTCAATCCACAATTCATACCAAATCACATCAATTCATTTCTCCATAAAATCCAACCAACCACATCTCAAATTTCATTTCTTCAAAATCATACATAAATGAGTTAAATTCATTTTCCACAAAACACTCATCAATATCATCAAAACCCAACTCTAAGACTTTACCCATAAAAGCATTAGTTCATTTTCCCCAAATCAACACTTTAACCCTAACAAAATTATTTTCCACACAACCACAGGTAAGTCCCTAAATGCAAACTAAAAGTTTGGAAGGAGCCCTTACCTTAACGTTAGCTTTGACGTGCGATTACGGTACCGCGAGTAAATCCGGTAAAATCTCCGCTTGGGACGTCACTTCCAAAGTTAATTCCCTAGCACCGTAGGGTGGAGGTGAGCAACTTTCCCTTCTATCTCTTCGCGAAATGAAGCTTAGATCTAGAAGAAAAATGGAGGTTTGTGATTGACGGTTTTGAAATCACTAACACTGTTTTCGAATCCGAGAAGAAGGAGGAAGCTGGAAATTTGTTCATTCTCACCCACTAAGCCTTGGATTTCTTTTCTTGAACTAAAAGAAGCAACGAAAATGGAAGAAAGGGATGGAAGGAGATGTGTGCGTCACGAGGCAAGGGAGGAGGTAGAAACGTTTCTTTCTTGTTTCCTTTTCTTTCCTTCTTCCTTTTTTCTTTCTTTTTCATTTTCCTTTCTTTTTCCTTTCCTCCTATTTCCCTCCAACCATATATATATTACTTACAATATATACATATATATTTATATATTAATATATTATAATTAAAACCAAACTAACAAATATCTAACAACTCTTACACCCATCACTTCATTCCCATTTTAATCTAATTTAATAAAAATATCTACTTTCGTCGCAACTCAATTGACAGGTACAATTTTCAGCAACCCGAGATATTTTTAACAAAATTGTCTGGTATTAAATTCTTTGTAACGTAGTTAAATTATTCTCCGACAAATAATTTTTATCTAATTTCCAAAAATATATTATCGGCATTTAACTCAATAAATATTAATAACTTTGGCTAAAAAGCCTCTGAGTTCAATACCAAAATACACTAAAATACATAAAATATAATTTAAAATTATGGGTCTTACATTACTACCCCCCTAAAATTAGTTTCGTCCTCAAAACTTAAAGTACGAGTAGTAATCCATACTAGTTTAGTTCTCAAATTCAACATACAAGTCATAACTTGTTTCACCCGACCTACTTGAAGAAAGTGTTGACTAACCCTTTTGAAGAAAGTGTTGACTAACCCTTTTCCCATGAGTTGATTGATCCACCTTATCCTTACGAGGATTTTTGAGTCGTTTAAGCCCGTGATAGATTACACTCTGGTAAATCTTCTGATATGTGATAGGTGTCACCTCGATAATTAGTACTAGTCTGTGAGAAATGGTATATTTATGATTTACGCCCCTCGAGGAGGGTATGGAAATTCTGGAATTATGTGTCCTGACATATAAACATTGCATTAGGGTGCTTTGTCGCACGAGTCATGTTTTTTTATATAATAATATGTATATGCATAATTGTTTATTAATTGATGGCATGTCATGTTATGTTTTCTTGCGTATTTTCGTATATATGTTGTTTTTGGATCATGACCCTCTACTATTATTGTGGATAAGACTTACTCCCTAGGTTCTTAGAGTTTTGAGTCGTGCGAGAATTGCAACGATGTCGAAGACGTGACAAAGCAATGATTTTGGATTGGCAATCGGAAGCAGTGAGGCTTTATGCCACCCGTGGACCCTCAGTTAGATTTCAAGATCAGCTTAGGATTTTAATTAAGGGTTTTTATTTATTCTCCCTTCCTTCTTGTAGTGTTGTTGTTGCAATGGAATTTATGTATCTAAAATAGTTGTGATTTTTTTTGGATCAATGTGGATTGTTCTATTGTAACTAAGTTATTTGTGTCGAAACCATTTTATATAATGCGACAAAAATTATAAGCATCATTTTTGGAAAATAATTTTACAAGTATGTTAGCGTTTCAACCAGTGTACTGAATCGTTGCAAGTAATAATAAAACGGTAGTACCAAATGCCGAAAACTCAAGGATTGCATTTTATTATTGAATTATATTTAATTACTACAGTTGAACAAAAGGTTCTCAAGTTGATTGAAATAATATTTAAAATTAACAATGGTAATAAAATTGATCCTTTATAATGAGAAAAATGTCAGGGATGAGTTTTACTTCGAATCCAACCTTGGTGCCTAATTTGATCCTAGTTATTGAACTCCTTTATTAAATTATTACCGAATTCTCTTTATTATCCTTGCCCTAATGTCTTAGTGGCATAACCTTTAATTCCAAAGTAACCACTAATTCCTTAGTAGATTTAAGATTAGAATTAAGCATTACCGTAAAGAAATTCTCTTGTAAACTATTTATTTGCAACTAATTTAATTGGTTTCATGACCTGCATCTATCCCAAGACTACAAATTCATGAATTTCTCATCTCAAGCATTCATAAAGTCCACTTCCGTTTCAAAATATGAATCGTAGAACATTTTAATGTTGATCAAGCAATAAAAAGCATTAAGCACAGAGATGAGAAAAATAATTCAATAAACTCATTCATATAACTAGAAATCAAATCAGAAAAATAAGGGTTTCATCTTGTTATACTCATCCCAAACAAATAGGGTTTAGTTACTCATGACAGAGATAAACAAGATAGAGATTAGAGAAGAATTATAAGTAGAATACATGAATAATTCTTGATAAAACTGCTCCAATGGCGTTAGAAACGGTTGTATTTGAGTTTCTATGTTAGGGCACAAATCTTCCAACTTCCCAATAGTCAAAAAGATACCTAAATAGTGAAAAATTGTGTTTTTATGAATGCTGATGCGCGTCGTGCGCCCCAGACGCAGAATTTGCTCTCTGACCGTGCCTGGACTATGTTGAAAGGTTGGAAATGCGCCTCTGGCGCAGCTGGCGAGCTTTAGGCGCACAACTTCTTTAAGTTGACGTTTCCTCCATTTTGCACCTCTTTAGAATCTGAATTGGGTTCCAATGTCTTCATGCAAGTTGTAGCTATGGATCTTAGCTTTCATTTGAACTTGGTTTGACCCTAACTGGACATCTACAACTCCAGATATGGCTGAAATACTCCACATAGGTCATGTTGATTTCTCACCAAAATTCAGCACTGCACTAAAATAAAGTAACAATGCAAAACTCTGAAAAATCTCTACTTAATCAAGGAAATAAGAACATAAACATTTAATTAAATCAAATAAATAAAATTAACAAAATATCTCAAATAAATTCTTAAATTAACTAATGAATAAAAGATAAATAATAGTAAAAACAATAAAAAAAAATGGATATAATGAAGAGTCATCAGTAGTTATAGTCTCATGGACTAATTTGACAAGGTCAAACACTATTTGATTGAAGGTATGCGAGATTTCTATTGTATTTGATTGTGGTAGTGATAATTGTTGAAAAAGCTATAATTGAGGTAAGAGCTCATTTCAAATTTTTAGTTAGCACATAGGGACCTTATATATGTGGTTGAAGTGTGAATACATGATGATTAATATTGATGCAATTATGCATTCATGAGTGATAATATGTGTTGCTACATGTTATGAATGCTATTAATGTGAATGTGTCTTGAATATGCTATGTGAAAAGTATGAAAAATTATTACTGTTTAATGAGTATTAAAAGGGGAGTCTTTTAATAGCTACATTTACATAATGATTGTTGTGAAAAAAGTCAGAGTATGCTCATACATTTCATCGTTAGTGGTGATCATGATGGGCCATGAGGTGGTTCCATGAGTTTATTGGTTCATCTTATCCTTACGAAATTTCTTTATCATGTAGGTCTGTGATCGACTGCACTTTATTAAATCGTGTTGATATGTGAGAGGCGGTACATTTATGATTTATGCCCCTCGATGAAGGTTTAAGAATTCCGGAATCATGTGCACTTACATATACGCATTGCATTAGGGGTGCTTGACACACAAGTCATATATGTTATTGTTTATTTTCATGACATAATTGTTAAATGGTAATTGTTAATTTCGGTTGATGACACTTTACATAATTGTGGAAATTGGGCTTTGCCCTTAGATGATACCCAAGTCCGCTCCACCGACTGTTACCCTGATGACGAAGACGTCGTTAGACTTCCCTGACCGACATTCGTCGACTGTTTGGGTATACGACCTCATCTCAACCAAGACTACATACATGGGGAGATTGCGATGACAAGTAGGGGAGTTGGGGCAGTATTTTATGTGGTACTCACTCACGAGAGGATCGACTATCCTGTACCTCAGGATTGGTACTCGAGGCGAATAGAGCGTGGGAAGATGTAGAGGATGCTTCAGTTAGAGGTGAGATGGAGGCTAGCGTATGAGCAAGTAATCCAGGGCTTGGACCGGGGGTTGGCGAGAAGGATAAGGGGCCAATGTCAGTGGGAGAAGATATTGCAGGACCTTCTACGCTGGTCAGAGGCCAAGGTTTGGTTGATGGATCGCATGTACCTTGGTTGGTGCCACCACAAGTTGAGTTAGAGCTTCCACTGCTGATGAATGATCCTCTACCAACTATCACTAAGGTAGTGAACAATTTTGAGATTCCAGTGCCGCCAAAGCCACTTATCTCGTGGCTGGACTTGACCTCTTAGGAGAATGATCCCTTTATGGATGATGAAGAGGAAAAGATTACTTCCAAGAGAGATATTGCATTAGAAGGAACTTGGACAATGAGTGGATGTCACCCTTGTTATTGTAGTTGTTAGTGGATGATCAAATTAGTTTTTTTGTTGTATAAGGCTTAGTATTTTTCTTTTGGTGGCAATAGTTATTTTGTTTTGGGATGATAGTATCTATGACATATCTTGACAATTGACTTTTTGGTGGGTCCATGTTTCATTTTTTTGACATGACCAAGGGGGGATAGCCTTCTTAGAGCAATATTTTGTTCAAGTGTCTACTAAGAATACTCCAGGGTTATGAGCGATGTATGATAGGTTTCATATACCCGATTTGTTTTCTATTTGTATATTTTGGATTATTTGCCAAAAAACTATATTAGCTTGATTGTATATATGATGTAATTATTTACAACTCTTATCATTTTGTGTTACGACGTTTTATATTATTTACTTGTTTAAAAATAAACGCACTTGCGCTTTTAAAAAAATTGGGGTGTTATATTGTGTATCAGAGCTTTGCATAGATTGTAGGTCGACCTGTAGGATGAGAGTCATTGGTTTGATCATGCGTCGGGGTAAGTTGTTAGACTTGTGAGGTCATATGTACTAAAGTGTTGATGTAGTTGAAAGTTATCCTTTAATATTCTTTTTAGTGGTGTCAAGATTTCTACTTGATGTTGGTTTTGTAAGAAACAATACCTCCAAGAAGGAAAAATGATGCAAGAGTCAACGTCAACTGGGACAAACAAATGGCTGAAGCAATAAATAAGATGGTTGTTTTTGTTGTTGCAGAGACAATTGCAAAGACTCTGCAAGATCAAGAAGAGAGGAAAAAAAGATTTGTGCTGTGGAGTCAATGGGATTTTAAGATTTCCATCATCACAATCCTTTGAAGTTCTAGGGTGATGAGATTCCATAAAAAGCTGACCAATAAATTCAAAAAGTGGGAAAGATCTTCAAAATGATTAATTGTCAGATAGGGGTGAAGGTCAACTATGCTACCTATCTTCTACTATAGGATGTTGAATATTGATAGAGAAGTACAAGGCTTCTGATGGGATCAACTCATGAGGAGGTGAATCGGGAGTCATTCAAAAGGAAGTTTTTAGACAAATACTTCCCAATGAGTACTAGGACTAAGTTGAGTGATGATTTTCTTAAATTGTACCAGGGAAATATGACAGTAGGTGAATATGTTGCTAAGTTTGAGTCATTGTCAATGCATTTTAGGTTTTTCCGTGAATAGGTTGATGAATAATTTATGTGTCACCGTTCCCAAAATAGACTGAAGTATGAGATTCAAGACTTCGTCCTGCCATTGGGAATTCAGTGTTTCTAAGTCATAGTAGAGAAATGTAGGGAAGTTGAGGACATGAAGAATGTAACACCCCGATTTTTAACAGCGTGAGTGTATTTTTTTTTTCTTTTCAAAAACCCATTTATAAAATACCAAAGCGTAGCACAAACAACAATTGTCATAATTAATTACGTCGTAATTATAACAAACTAAAATAGTTTTGAGGCGATAAACCAAAATATCCAAATATAAAATACGTCGTGGGCTATGAGACCTATCAGACATCGTTCATACCCCTAGGTATTCTCGGAAGACACCTGTGGAAGTACTGCTCTAAGAAATACTAATCCTTCCATGGTCACGTCAAAAAAAAAAATGGAACATGAACCCCACCAGTGCAGAAGTCATCTGACCGTATAAGTATAGTTACAGTCATCCCAAAATGAAATAAGTACAACCACCAAAAGAAAGATATCAAGTCCCTATACAACAAAACTAATCTGATCATACTCTAGTAACTACAATAACATGGGTGACCCCCACACACTGCACAAGTCCCATCTGACGCGCATCCATCTTCGAGGTAACCTCCTCCTCATCAACATCCATAGACAAATCACTCTCTTCAGAAGTCAGATCCACCCACGAGATAGGTTGCTTCGGCGGTGCCGGAACCTCAAAACAATATGTTACTTTAGTGACAATCGGTAAGTGATCATTCACTAGAAGATAAAGCTCTAACTCGGCCCACCTAGATGGCCCTACAATCTCTTGCTCCACGGGCATCGACTCCTTATCCTTTTTGTCAGTCCCTGGTCCAACCACTATATCCTCAGTTCCCAGGGTGGCCTTTGCCTCAACTCTAACTGAGCAATCCTTCGAATCTTCCCAAGCTCCACTCATCCCAAGCACTAATCTGGAAGGTACCGGATAATCGAACTTCTCGCGAGTGAGTTCCCCAAGAAATATTGCCCCAACTTTCCCACTAATCCTCAGTATCCTCCACGTATAAGTAGCCCTACTTGAGATGGGATCAAATACCCAAGCAGTCGGCGAGTCTCGATCACAGAAGTCTAACGACGTTTCCGTCGTCAAGGTAACAGCCGGTGGAATCAACTCAGGTATAATATGAGGGCAAAGCCCAAATTTCCACAATAATTGTAAAGGTTCACCAACCGAAATTAACAAATATCACTTAGCAAAATTCTTATATTTTTAAATGCTCAAAAGAACCTTTCGTCTTAGCATACTCCTCGAAAGGGTTTTAATATGTCCAAAAATGCATAGACAATGTTGAAAAATAAAGTTTTGACAAACTGCACTATCATAGCCAAATACAACTGAGAAAATGCAGATTTTCAATTCTAAAATGGCTCTGAATCAATCAACACTTCAAACATTAATGTTATCAATTATGAACACATAATTAACACCAAATTAATCTCCACAAATTCACACATCAATCACACATTGAATATTCATAGCATCAATTATGAACACATAATTAAATCAAAACTTAATCAACCCAACTTCACACCTCAAAGCAATTATGGAAAATCACAACAACAACCGAATATGTATATACAATCATCATAGTATAAAAAACATGACTTGTATGACAAGCATTCTAATGCAATGCGTATATCCCAAAATGTATGATTCCGGAATTCCAAACCATACCCCTCCTCAAAGGGCGTAAAGCATAATTGTACAATCTCTCACAAACCAGTATTAATTACCAAGGTGCAATCTCTCACAGATCAGCATGATTTACTAGCGTGCAGTCGTTCACAGACCATCACGACATACAAGAGTGCAATCGCTCACAGACCAACACGATTTTCTAGAGTGCAATCGCTCACAGATCAACACATTCTAGAGTGCAATCTCTCACATATCAGCACAACGCGACAATTCCCGCAAGGATAAGATGAACCAACAATTCACATGGCGTCATCCCGTGTCCCATCATGGTCACCACTATTACCATGGCCCCATCGCGATCACCATGTACTATGAAATGCATGAGCATACTCTGACTCTTTTCACCACAATCATTAAGTAAATGCAGCTATTAAAAGATTCCCTATTTTTAATACTCATTTAACACTAATGATTTTTCATATACAACACATAGCATACTCAAACATATTTATTTACACCAACTTCAATTTCCACAAGCACACATAAATCACATTTTCAAATTCAATCCACACATAAAATGAGTTAAATTCATTTTCCACCAATTCATACATAAATTGAATTAAATTCTTTTTCCACCAATTCACACATAAATTTTTCTCAAAAATTCATAATATTAATTATGAACACATCAATTTCACCAAACATGAGCCACTACAATTTTCAAATATTAATCACTCATATTCAATCTCTAAAATTTTCAACCATAAATCACCACAACAACATTAATATAGCAGAGTTCTCCCCACCGCTAACTTGGTGCCAACGGTCTCAATTCTTTTTCGAGACTCAAGGAGCTAACTACATAAACATGAATATTTATAATACTTTGGTCACAATAAAACTAATCCAAACACAACAAAATTCCCAAAATTAAATCTTTCTCACACACCAAACTTTTAAAACCAAATAATCTATATTATTTACTTAAAACTAAATAAAACAAATATTGTCCAAATTTCTCAAACACACACTTGACTATTAAAGCATCGAAATTTTTGAGTTAATAAAATACTCTAAACCTTTTTTCTTTTTAAACTCAGTCCAAGAGTAATTAAAAGAGTAATATTTTAAACTCTAACCATTGTTAATTTCAATCTATCTTTTTGCTCAAACTCTTTAATTTAGTTAAAATTTAACTTTTTCACAACTTTAACAACTCTAAATTTTTTGTAAAATTTTAACTTCAGTTCAAACTCATTTATTTGAAAATAACTTATTACATAACTCAAACATATCTAATTTAATCACTACACATAAATCACATAAAAAAATTCATAATATTAATTATGAACATACAATTCACATCCAACATTAATCACTACAAAACACACCTCAAAACAAACACAATTCAATTTCAACTAATTCACACATAAACGAATTAAATTCATTTTCCACAATTTTACACCTCAAATACATCAAGTTTCTATTCCACAAAATGACAAATAATATCCTAAATGCAACCTAAAAGTTTGGAAGGAGCCCTTACCTCCGTTGTAGCTCTAACGAATAATTACGACACCGTGATTAATTATGGTAAAAACTTCTCTCACGTCGTCACTTCAAAATTATATATATATATATATATATATATATATATTATAATTAAATCAATCCCACAAATATCTAAATACTCTTACACATATCACTTCACTCCTATCTCAATCTAATTTAATAAAAATATCTACTCTCGTAGCAACTCAATTGATAGATAAAATTTTCAGCAACAAGAGATATTTTTAACAAAATTGTCCGGTATTAAATTCTTCTTAATGTAAATAAATTATTCTTCGACAATAGTTTTAAACGGGTCTCAAAATGTATAAATAAATATATAAGCATATATTAAACATATTACAAACTCTAACAAAATATATTTTTGGTACTTAATTCCCAAAAATAAAGTAAAATTGAGTTAAACGTCACAGCAATGCAATACAAAAATATACTAAAATTGTATAAATTAGAATTTAAAAATAAAGGTCTTACAAAGAACAAAAGGACCAACCGAGGAGAGAACTTTTGTTTAGGGGGCCTAGTCGAGTGAACCTTCAAAACAACAAAGGAAAACAAGTTGTTAAACCCTATAACCGACCATAGAATAACAACAATTGCTCGAGGAACCAGAACTTTGGAAGACAATTGAGACAAGTGATTCGATGTTTCTAATGTGGGGAAGAGGGACATTATGCTAATGCTTGTACTTGTAAGCGTCTTCCTTGCTACAATTTCCAGAAGTCAGGGCATTTTGTAAGAGATCGCAAGGCTTTAAAAATGGAACCAACAGTGAATGCAACTAGGGCTACTCGTTCTACTACTAAATGACATGTTTATTGCATGGGTACTGAAACTGAAAATCAATCTAGCAATTTGATCGAACGATACTGGAAGATTGCAGGCAACACTATAACTGCACTTTTTGATTTGGGGGCAACTCATTCCTTCGTTATTATGAACTGTGTGAATAGCTTAAAGCTATATATGTCTTCTTTGCCTTTTCATTTGGTTGTTTCTGCACCTGCTAAGACTTTGAGCGTAAATACTGCATGTTTACACTGTCAAGTAACTATTCATAACAAATATTTCTTGGTTAATTTGATTTGTTTACCCCTACAATTAATCGAGATCATTCACGGTAAGGATTGGATGTTGTATCACTATGTAATCTTGGATTATGTTTGTAAATTGGTTCTTTTCCCCGAGCCAAGAGTCGTTCAGTGTCTAGCTACTAACAATATCGAAGTGTCCATGAGAGAAGGAACTCAAGAGCTTCTGTCACTGGCTAACGTTGAGGCAAAGGTAGATGTTAGCATAGAAGACGTGGTGCTTGTCAAGGATTACCTATACATATTTCCAATAGAAATTCAAAGATTACCACCAATAAGAGAGGTGGAGTTCTTCACTAATCTACACCTAAGAACATGAACTATTTCGATTGCGCCGTATTGGATGTTACCATTAGAACTAAATGAACTCAAGGGGCAAATTGATGATTTGTTTGAGAAATGATTTATTAGACCAAGTGTGTTTACATGGGGAGCTCCAATATACTTAGTT
Organism: Cicer judaicum; assembly: GCA_037974835.1. NCBI lineage: Eukaryota > Viridiplantae > Streptophyta > Magnoliopsida > Fabales > Fabaceae > Cicer > Cicer judaicum. The sequence goes on along the minus strand of JBBPBS010000115.1, from coordinate 252,461 downwards.
AAGAAGAAGGACAGAAGCTCACGTTTATGTGTGGATTATAGGCAACTTAATAAGGCAACTATTAAGAATCATTATCCTTTATCACATATTGATGATTTGACGGATCAGTTGAGAGGAGCCACGGTGTTTTCAAAGATTGATTTGAAGTCAGGTTACCATCAGATTCGAGTAAGAGAAGAAGATTTTCAAAAAACTGCTTTCAGAACTTATTACAAACATTATGAGTATCTTGTTATGGCATTTTGGAGTTACCAATGTACCATCAATTTAAATGGATTACATGAATAAAGTCATTATCCCATTTCTAGATAAGTTTGTTGTAGTGTTCATCGATGATATATTGATTTATTCAAGGATTGAGGAAGAACATGAAGACCGTTTATCAAGTTCTTGAGGTTTTATGCGATAAGGAAATGTATGCCAATTTGTCGAAGTGCGAGTTTTGGCTAGAAGAAGTGAACTTCTTAGGACATATGATAACCAAGGATGGAATCGATGTAGATCCCACAAAGATTATGACACTCATCGCTTGGAAACAACCCCAAACTATCACTAATATACGAAGTTTCATCAGACTAGCAGGATACTACTACTATAGGTTTATTGAAGGTTTTGCTAAGATTTTAGCTCTATTGACACAACTCACTAGAAATGATCAGTCGTTCACATGGACAGAGAAGTGTGAGAAAAATTTTCAATTATTAAAGGAAGAGCTTACAACCTCACCAATATTTGTCTTCCCACAACCATTGCAGTGCCACCTTGAGAAAAATTTTCACATTGCAGTGCCACCCTGAGAAGGCGAATATGGTGGGTGATGTGTTGAATAGGAGAAGTGTCTCGATGTCTTCAACAAAAATGGCTAGACAACAAGAGTTGTGGGAAGAATTTACAAACCTACACTTGGACGTAGAATTTGCACCAGGAATTTTGAAATTTAGAATGATTAAAATGTTGAGTTGTATACTTGAAGACATTGCGAATTTTCAAGATGACGTATTAATCCAAGAAAATATGGGACCTAATAGTGCAAGGAAAGACGACTGAGTTTAAGATTGGACCAGATAATATTTTGAGATGTAATGGGAAGATTTGTCTATCGGAAGTTGTAGATCTAAGGAAAACAATTTTAGAAGAGGCTCATAAGAGAAAATTGAGTATTCATCATAGAGCAACAAAGATGTATCAGGACTTGAGGTAGAACTATTGGTGGCCTGGAATGAATAAGCTAACAAAGATCTACATTGTTGAGATTATGAGATTACACGGAGTACCATCGAGTATCGTATCAGATCGTGACCCAAAATTCATGTCACACTTTTAGGAGCGTTGCATGAAGCATTGGGAAGGAAACTAAGATCGAATTCAACATACCATTCGCAAACAGAAAGACAAACTGAGAGAACAAATCAGTCCTTGGAAGATTTATTGAGTGCATGTGTATTAGATGATAGAGGAAATTGGGATGATGTATTGCCATTGATTGAGTTTACCTACAACAATAGCTTCCACACAAGTATTGGAATAGCATCATATGAGACTTTGTCTGAACACAAGTGCCAGAATCCTTTATGCTAGTATAAGGACAATGAAAGTATGATTGTAGGACCTAATATGGTGCAATAGACTATAGAGAATGTCAAAAAGATAAAAATGAAAATAAAGACCTTGCAAGACCTTTAAAGGAGTTATGCGAACAAGTGTCGCAGATCTTAGAATTTGAGTAGGGTGACCATGTGTTTCTGAGAGTCACACCTACAACTAGAGTTGGCAGAGCCATAAAATCAAACAAATTAATCCCGAAATTTATTGGAGCATACCATATTACTACACAAATTGGACCAGTGGCTTATCGAATTGCATTACCTCATATACTCTCCAGTATTCACGACGTATTTCACGTGTCACAATTAAGGAAATTCATTTCATATATGTCACATGTGATCGAACCAGACATAATTCAACTAAAGAATAACTTGTCATTCGAAGTACTACTTGTAAGAATTGAGGATAGGAAGATTATGCGGTTAAGGAACACGGAATTTCTGTTGGTCAAAGTGATTTGGAACCCAACTATTGGAGATGCGACTTAGGAACTCGAGCATAAAATGATGGAACAACACCCTCATTTCTTTATCAACTAAAGAATAACTTGTCATTCGAAGTACTACTTGTAAGAATTGAGGATATGAAGATTATGCGGTTAAGGAACACGAAATTTCTGTTGGTCAAAGTGATTTGGAACCCAACTATTGGAGATGCGACTTAGGAACTCGAGCATAAAATGATGGAACAACACCCTCATTTCTTTATCAACGTGTAGTTTTGAGGATGAAACTAATTTTTACGGGGTAGTAATGTAAGACTCTGAATTTTCTAAACTCTAATTTCTGCAATTTTATTAGTCAAATTTTTATTTTATGAATTAAGTACGAAAAATATAGTTAGAGTGAATAATATGTTTATATATATATATATATATATATTGAGTCCCATTTAAAATTATTTATAGGATAATTTATTTTATTGATTAAATTTTTAAAATGTTACATATGCTGATAAATTCATCTGTCAATTAAGTTGCGGCGAGAGTAGAAATTTTTATTAATATAGAATATGTGTAACAGTCTTTAGATGTAGTAATGATTATTTTAGTAAAAACTTAAATATTTAGTTATAATATTATTTTTTTGTAAGTAAAAAAAAATCAACCTTTTAAAAGAAAGCCAACGACTTCCTCATGGGATTTTTCTTCATTATGTTTCCTTCACTCTATTCTTCCTTATTTTCTTAGCCAAACAAATAGAAAAAAAAAAAAAAAAAAGAGAAATGTTATTTAAACACAAATACAAACACAATATATTATACATATTGATACTCTCTCTTCATTAATACACCCCTATTACTCTCTCTTTATTAATTAATAATAAAATCAAATTAAACAACATCACACTCTCTCTTCTCTCTCTTCCTCTTCATCTTGACCTAGATTTTGTTTTTCATCTATATTTTTTACACATTGCTCTCCAAATCTACACTTCTTAGATTTTTATTTTATTTTATTTTAGTTCTTTCGATATTTTCTTAACTGTTTACTTTTGTTGTTCTTGGCTCATACATAATTTTCTAGGGTTTTTTTGTGTTTCTTTTTCTTGTTAATACTGTAAATATTATTGGTTAATAAAGTATAATAGGTGGTTAATGCATTATTTTTGTCTAAAAGTTAGGACTGTGAATTGTTACTCTATGTTAATTATTTATGTCTAAATATTAAGTTTCGCCATTGTTATTGTTATTGGTAAGTCTAACCATATTGTTTTAAGTTATTAACCAGGTTTATATCTTATTTGATTTGAATGCTCAAGTTTTCAGTTCGAATTCATTAACCAAGTTGCTCACAATGTTGCTTAAAGCCATTAACCAAATTTATATTGTTTGATTAGAATAACCGAACTTTAATCACGTTGTGTAAGGAGTTAACCATATTATTTTAAGTCATTAACCAAGTTTATATCTTGTTTAATTATATTGCCCGAGTTTTCAGTTCGAAATCATTAAATAAATTGTTCACAACTATAACCATGTTTCTTAAAGCCATTAACCAGATTTATATTGTTTGATTAGAATGACCAAACTTTTTGTTCAACTTCATTAACCAAGTTGTGTAAGGAAATAACCATATTGTTTTAAGTCATTAACTAGGTTTATATTTTGTTTGATTAGAATGTTCAAGTTACTTTATAAAAAAATTGATTAAAATAAGTAAATAAAAGGAAAAAAGATGAATTATGAAAGAAAAAGGAAGATGAATCTATAAAATTTATTTTTATAGAGGAAGAAAAAAAAAGTAAAAAAAGAGAGATAAAAAATGGGAAAGTAAAAATAGGGAGAAATTAAATGAAGAAGGAGATTGTGTGGAAAATAAAAAAGGGAGAAATTAAATGAAGAGAGAGATTATGTGGGGGCCACATGTATTTGTGTTTAAAATTGTGTTCAAGTATCATTGCTCGAAGAAAAAACATAAGTGTTGGTGAGTGAAATTTTGAGAAACAAATCATTATCTTGAGACAAATCTAAGAGGAATTAGGAGAAAGTCCTTGAATCAAAGTTGTTCATCTTAGTGTTTTAGTGCTTTGTGGTGGCTTTGGAATGTAAGTTTCTTTCTCTCCCTCTTTTTCCCTCTTAGGCCACATGCTTGTGTTGTTGTTATTGGTGTTTAAAAAAAATTAATCCTTGTTGTTAATGTTATTAGTAATGGTTAAAAAAATTGATTTTTGATGTGTTTAAGAAAATTTAGAATTGTTAAAGTTGTAAAAAAGTTTAAATATTAACTAAGTTAAAGAGTTTGAGCAAAAAGTTAAAGTATGGAATTAATATGTTTGAAGTTAAAAATGTTACTCTTTTAATTACTCTTAGACTTAGCTTAAAGAAGAAATTTAGAGTATTTTATTAACTGAAATTTTGGTGTTCTAATGGTTGAGTGATATAACTTGAAAGATTTAATTTTAGAATTATGATATGGTTGGATAAATTTTGGGGGTGAACAAATTTTTATGAATCCTTATGTTTATGTAGTTAGCTCGTTGAGTCTCGAAAAAGAATCGAGATTGTTGACATCAAGTTAGCGGTGGAGAGAACTCTGAAACTTCAATATTGTTGTGGTGATTAAAGAAAAATGATTTTTTCTTAGTTTGTCTTTCCAAAAATAGTTGTTATGATTGATGAACAAGAATATATACGTGTGATTAACAAATCTTTGAACTGATGTTTAAAGGAAAATTAGTGAATGGTGGGTTCATATTTTTATATGTATACTTCCAATTTTTAGAAAAGCTCGCATGATTATTAAATAAATTGAAGTCTTGAGTTAGAATTTTTTTTTTTTTTTTTTTGAGATTCTAGGTTTCATGAATTGAAATACAAACTTTGTTGAAAAAATATATATTTTGAAAGTCAACTGTCAAGATATGTCATAGATGCAGTCATCCCAAAACAATATAAGTACAACAACCAAAAGAAAAACACTAAGGCCCTATACAACAAAAATACTAACCTAGTCATACACTAACAACTACAAAAACAAGGGCGACCTCAATACACTGCACAAGTTCCTTCTAACGCATTATCTCTTCTCGAAGTAACCTCCTCATCTTCATCAACCATAGACAGATCAGTCTCCTCAGAGATGAAGTCCACCCATGAGATCGATGTCTTCATCGGGACTAGAAACTTAAAACAACTTACTACCTCAATGATAGTTGTTAGATGATCATTCATCGGAAGTGGAAGCTCTGACTCGACCCGCAACGACACTAACCAAGGTACAAGCGATCCATCAACAAAACCCTGGTCCTCAACCAACCTAAACGATCTTGAAATATCTTCTCCCGCTAGCATCGTCCCTTTATCGTTCTCGTAAGCCCTGATCCAACCATTGCATTCCCCTGCTCCTATAGTGGGAGTCACCACACCTACAATGGCCTACGTCTCACCTATAATTGAAGCATCATCTGCATCTTCCCACACTCCATACTCACCTAGTACTAGTACTGAGGGTACATGATAGTATATCCTCTCATGAGTGAGCTCCACATGAAATATTGCCCCATCTCTCCTACTTGTCCTCACAATTCTCCCTGTATATGTAACCATGCTTTAGATGGGATTGTATACACAAGCAGTCAATGAATGCCATTCAGTAAAGTTTAACGATGTCTCCGTCTCAAGGTAACAGTCGATGGAACAAACTCGGTATCATTTGAGGTCAAAACTCAATTTCCACAATAATATAAAGGGTTACCAACCGAATTTAACAATTATGTCATAAAGACAAACAATAAACACTTAGCAGTTATGATATGATAACAAACACTAAAAAAACATGTATATACATATATCATATCATAACAAACATGACTCGTGTGCCAAACACCGTAATGCAATGTTTATATACCAGTGCACATGATTGTAGAATTCCCAAATCCTCCTCGAGGGGCGTAGATCATAAATGTACTACTTCTCACAGGCCAATACTTACTACCAAGGTGCCACCTATCACAGATTAGCACGATTTACTAGAGTGTAGTCTATCACAAACCTACATGACAAAAAAATCTCGTAAGGATAAAATGGACCAATCAACTCATGAACCACCGCATGTCCCATCATGATCACCACTAATACGGTGAACCATCATAGTCACCACTAAGCATACTCTATCTATTTTCACAACAATCATTATATAAATGTAGCTATTAAAATACTCCCCTTTTAATACGCATTAAACACTAATAACTTTTCATACTTTTCACACAATATACTCAAGACACATTCACATTAATAACATTCATAACATGTAGCAACACATATTATCACTCAAGAATGCATAATCACATCAATATTAATCATTATCTATTCACACATCAACTACACATAAAAGGTCTCTATGTGCTAACTAAAAACTTGGAAGGAGCCCTTACCTCAATTGTAGCTTTTTCAACAATTATCGCTATCACAATCAAACAAAATGAAAATCTCGCTCGTGTCAATAACTTCAATTAAATAGTGTTTGACTTTGTCAAATTAACCTCTAAGACTTTAACTATCTTACAAAGCATTTCTTACTGTATTTTACTAAAAGAGTTTACAACAACTAATGATTAATAGTATTATTATTCACATTGTAAACTTTCCACATATAAAAATATATTTTTAGAAATCAACATTCTTCAAAATTTTTAGAAAATTCTGTGACAATCATTCAAAATATTTTAAACTATTTTTCTCAAAATTTTCACCACAACCATAAATGTCTCAAATTTGCCACAACTCCATATTTTTGTTTCAAATAGCTACAAGTTTGATCTATTACATTTTTAAAGTTTAAATGTTCAATCAAAATATTTACCTCACAACAACATAACCACCCAAAAAAACATCAATAAATGCTTTTTTTTATTTTCAAAGTTATAACTCTATAAAATAGTTTCATTCCCTTTTTGGTGGGTTCGTGTTCCATTTTTTTTACTTGTCCATGGAGGGATAGCAATCTTGGAGCAATACTTTTGTGCAGGTGTCTACTGAGAATACCCTAGGGGTATGAGCAATGTCTGATATGTCTCATAGCCCTGGTGTGCTTTCTATTTGTATATTTTGGATTATTGTCCCAAAAACTATCTTAGCTTGATTTTATATATGATGTAATTATTCATGACTCTTGTCGTTTTGTGTTACAACGTTTTATTTTATTTAGCTGTTTTGAAAAAAATGCACTCACGCTTTTAACAAAATTGGGGTGTTACACTCAACATTTAAAAAAGCATTTTTTTTACATCCATTTTGGAAATATGCCACTGACAAATAGATGCAACTACAATAAAAGTATGGATAATGATCATCTTGACTACTAGAGCAAAAGTTTCTTCATAATTCATATCATATTGTTGAGAGAACCCTTTAGCAACAAAACATGTTATGTAGTGCTCAACTGACCCATCAAACTTAATTTTGATCTGGTATATCCAATGAGACCCAATAGCACGCTTTCTATGCGAAAGAGGTACTAATTCTCAAGTATATGTTTTGTGCAATGCAAAGATTTCTTCTTCCATAGACTGCTACCAAAGAGGACCAAGAATAGTCTTTTCATAAGAAAAATGACTCAGAGAAACTGCGAATAGAGGTTAAGAAAGAAACAAATGAAGTTGAGCAAATGAAATAGATAAAATCAAGTAATTGAGTAGAGTTAGGTGACGAAAGGGATAATGAGGAGGCGGAGACAGATGATCAATAATCACAATAGGTGGTTGGACAGTCAGGGAGACAAAAGGGATGTCATCATGTGGAGTAATTGTATTTTTCCTACAACTCTCAACATAATCCTTCGAACCATTATAATTAGGACCAAACGAATCAATATTGGTTAGTTCTAAACTCTTAGTAATATGAGAACCAGAAGAAATAGAGTAAAAAGGGATGTGCTCAAGAAAAATAATATTACGAGACATAATGTTTTCTTGCATGAGGATCATAAAAACGATAACCCTTTTGATCATTCCCATAACAAGGAAAAACACACATGGCATAACTTAGAAGATATTTTACTGCGCTCTACTTGTGGACGAAGAACAAAATAAGTAGAACCAAAGACTTTTAAAGAGTAGTAATTAGGGATGGAAACATGCAATTTTTCAAAGAGAGACAAATCTGACATGATAGACGAAGAGTTCTATTAATAGCATGGATAACAATATGAAATGTTTTCCCCCAAAACTAACTAGGAGCTGAATCAAACAACAAAAGGAAATGAGTAGTCTCAATAATACGATGGTGTTTCCTTTCAGCAACTCCATTTTGTTGAGGAGTATCAATACAAGATGTCTAGTGGAGGGTGTCATCATAAGAAATTAATTCATAGAATTTATTAGAGGTATATTCACTACCTAAATCACAACGAAAATGACATAAATAAAAACTAGAAGACGAATAATTCAAGTGAAAACTAGATAATAAGTCAACAATGGTTGTTAAGGTTACAGTATTTCAGACTCACAAGTAATCCAAAACATAAAGTTTCTCTTGTTTATGGTTTGTCTCAATCAGCCTCCCAAAATGTGGATCCACCACATAACAAGATGTAGAAGAAAATATAACTGAATAACTGAAATCACATATTTCACTAACATAAGCAAGACTCAAAGTGAGATTAAGAATGTAATAAACATCAGAATAAGACAAGTTATGTGTAGACGAGACAAGATTCATATACAAAAAAGATTAATCATCATATAAGTGCCATCAACAATCATAACCAACATAGACAATACAAGATTCACATACAAAAAATATGGTGAAATGATTTGTAATCAAGAATTCATATGAAAGGAGATATACCTAATAAACTAGAGGAGTTCAATCCTTTAGTAAAGGAAGCAGACATGACATGTGATTGAGTGGCAATAATTTTTGGAGTTGTTATGCAATATCATATATTTGGGAAGCAGTCTTATATGAGTATACATAACAACAACTAGAGTCAATAGTAGGAGGAGTAGCAACAATAATATTAGACGATGACCCCCTAAAATTCTTCTTATGTGTTCTCCCCAATTTCAAACAATGTGCTTTCTAATGACATTTTTCTTTGCAAAAGAAACATTCATCGTTACCAAATCTAACTCTCCTTTGAGATTTTCCTTTTTGAAAAGGAGCAGCAAAAAAATGGAGGAGTTGAAAGAATTCCCTTATTTGACACAACAAAGTGGATCTTAAGTCTAATTTGTTATGCCAACAAGTCACTAACTATTAATTTAACTGTAGGAAGAGGGGAACGATGTAAAATACCTCCACGAAGGCCTTCAAAATCATCACCAATTTGTCGAATAGAATTCCTGAATGATCATATTATTCTGCTTAAGCGCCCTAATATCACTTTCCAATTGATATTGTTTTACAAAGTTAGATTGAATATACAGACATTTTAAATAGTCTCAAATCTCTTTAGTAGTATCAGAGATAGACTAATACTGCCGATTTTTAAAATAGGGAACCAATTCTATAAATTGGTAAAAATAGAAAAAGTCAAAACTATAATTAATCAAGTTTATATTTATTGAATTTATCCTTTCCATAAGTGATTTTTCTAATTCTTTTACAAAAAGTGGATTTTAAAGATACATAATTATTTTTAAGCAACTATATTTATTGTTTTTTATTTTCAATAACATAATCAACGTTTTTTCTTCTTTATTTTTTTTATTAAATAAATTTTTAGTCCTCATAAAATTTTAATATTTTACTTTTAATATTTATATTTTTTTTATCTTTAATCTTCATATTTTTTCTTAATTAGTCATTATATATAATTAAATTTCATGTATATTTAAAACATTATAAAAATATTTTCATGAAAATATAAATGTATTAAATATTATATTTAATTCATCTATATATTAAAAAATTCTAAATTTTTGTAAAAAAAGTTCTTATTATACTGGAAAAAAAAAATTAGACTAAAGATGAAAAAAATAATTGCATACTAGAAACTAAAACTTTATAGCAGGGCCCAACCGGGTTCGAACCGGTGACCTCTTGATCTGCAGTCAAATGCTCTACCACTGAGCTATGGACCCACCACTGGTAATTCATCGCTAATTATATAAAACATTATTTTATCAGCATTGATTAAAAGATAACTACATAATTAACACACCGAAACACACTCATTTGCAATTTCTTCTTCTCTCATCCAATTAAATATAATAGAGAACTAGAAATCTCTTCCTCTTCCACTGAGAACCCACGCCTCCTTCCTCATCACTGTGTAAGTTTTCCTCTTCCATTTTTATTTCGATTTATTGTTGCTGTTGTTCAATCTGGAAACCCTAATTAAGAAGAAAAGGGGAATTTGTGTTTTGTTGAAACCCTAATTAAGAAAAGCGTTTTTTTGTTGTTGGGAGCAGAAATTAGAGAGTAGTGATAAAGAAGAAGAAATATGTCGTACCTGTTGCCTCACTTGCATTCAGGTTGGGCAGTTGATCAGGCAATTCTCGCCGAGGAAGAGCGTCTTGTTGTCATCCGTTTTGGCCACGATTGGGATGAGACTTGCATGCAGGTAAATTATTCCATTTTATCCTATTGTATACTCATTATCAGTTATTATATTATTATTTTTTTTTTTGAATTCAATTATGTAAGATTTATGTTTTCAATTGTATACTCATTAATTATTCATATTAGTGGCACAAATTCCAAAAGCATGTTTTGTGAGAAATAGCTATAACAGTGGCAAATTGTAGTTTGTCGTAGTGATTGGTGGACACACCGAGCAAAACCACATGCTTAGCCCTCTTGTTTGTTTGGTCGTATTCCAGATTAATTTGACACTTCAAATGCAAATTTAGGATCACAAAATGCCACCCTGGGTCATTTACTATAATTTTCACTTTGTAGCACAGATACCTCCGACCGACGCTAACATGTTACTAACACCGATACTTTTGAGGAAATAATAAAAAGAATATTACTTTTTAAACAACATTTCTTGTATATGTAATTGTGTCGTCAATCGCGCCATGATAGCGGTAATGTGGAGCCGAATAGACATCCATTGCAGTTCTCCCTTCCGGAGAACCATGTTCAAGGGTCTCGGCGTTCACAGCTGCAAATTGCTGTGAAATCGCAGCATGTTTTCTGTTTTGCGTATGTCTTCTATAGGGTTCAGGTGTGAAATCCTCAAATTCCCCATTTTTTTAAAATTATTCTATTTTTTAAAAGTATACTTATCTTTTCGAATTATTTTAAGTGGCCTATTTAATTATTCCTCCTTCGTGAACACATTTTTCCCGCGAACTCCTTCTTCTTCATCACATATGAAGCCCGCCTTCTCTGTTTTGTGAACTCATCTTCTCCTTCATCGCTTGTGAAGCCCAGCTCTCTGTTCTGCCACTCATCTTCTTCTTCATCGGACGCAAATCTGCTTTTTTCTGTGTGTTCTGTTTTCCTTTCCTTCTTCTGTGTGTTATGTTCTTCTTTGTTCTGTTGGTTGGTTTAGTTTCCTTTGTACTTCTGTTCTCCTGTTCTTCTGTTTTAGAACTTTAATTAGTAGTTAAGTTATATTGGATTGATTTTTAATGTCAGTGACAGATGAGGAAAGTCGATTATAATTATTAAGTATGATCACCCTTGTAATTTTATATATTTTGCTATTTTTTAGTATATATGTGTTAGGTCCTAGAATAAAGAGGGGTTTGTTATGGGATAGTTGTTAAGTTTGTTAGAATTTCTGTTTTATTTGTTGTTAATCCTATGCTTAAAAATAGGACTAATCTCCCTTTGGAAGAGGAGAAAATTCATTTTATGAAAGTTGTAAACTAGAGAATGCTCTAGTGAGGGGAGAGTGCTCCCTTGAGGGTAGCCTTGAGTGTAAGGTTATCTTATTCATTGTAAACCTTTTGTATCTTCTCTTTCAATCTCAGTATACAAATAAAAAAACCTTCATTTGCTTGCAATCTTTATTCATTTGAATCTGTTTTTACACCATTCCTCTAGGAATTCTTTCTTGCTAAAAGAAAGGATCCTAACAATGTGTCCTGTCCGAATATTTGTCTAGTTTGAATACTGTTTTAATAGTGGCTATCCCACTATACCGGTATAGCGATTTTGGGTTCTGATGCTCCGCGCCACTATGAAACCAATACAAAACAGAAAACGGCCAATAAAAAGTAAGATAAGAGAGATAAAATAATGATTCTTGGGAGAAGATTAATAAAAAGGTGCATATATGCAGCTCCCACATTTGGATTCTCTGTAAACACAGGATCATATCTATATGCTTATAGATTTTTTTTTTGGCAAGTGAAGATTAATAAAGCTAATTCAATCTGGGTTGTAGAGGTATCTTCAACCACATTGTGACCACTGTAAAAATCACGTTAATCTGCAATTTATCACAATTTCAAGATTGTGATATGATGAAACCACAAACACACCACAAGTTTAAAGCTTAGAATGATACTATCATATCATACATAATGTTTGTTTCTTTCAACATCATTATATGCCAATTGTTCATTTTAGCTTGATATGCGTTATATTAAGTTAAATAGCATTAATTAAGCTAGTACTTTGGTTTGATTTTGGTTTCTTTTATGGTTGTGTCCAGATGGATGAGGTGCTGGCATCAGTTGCTGAGACAATAAAAAACTTTGCTGTGATATACCTTGTGGACATCACAGAGGTGCCTGACTTTAACACTATGTATGAGCTGTATGATCCTTCCACAGTTATGTTCTTCTTTAGGAACAAACACATCATGATAGATCTTGGAACTGGAAACAACAACAAGATCAATTGGGCTCTCAAGGACAAACAGGAGTTCATTGACATCATTGAGACTGTCTACAGAGGTGCAAGGAAAGGACGGGGTCTTGTCATTGCTCCCAAAGATTACTCCACTAAGTACCGTTACTAGAATATATTGATCTCTATTGGGATATATGTAATTTGAACTCAGTATTTTAATTTTCGCCCAAAACCTATGTCATTTGGTTCACCCTTTATTAAGTGTGTAACTGTCACTAAACTATCAGATTACACACCTACTTGTCTGTCATCTTAAACTGGAATTGATATGCTGTGTATCCCCCATATGTATTTGGTTCGACACTGTTGATGATGTTAAAGAAACTGCACTTGAACTGATTTTAGATGGAAGGTCCATATGAGACAAAATTTATCACTTAATAAGCTGCTTTCCTATGTGCTGATTATTTCTTAGTTTGTTTGTTTATGATTCCTTCGTTGTGGTCATTCCTTTCTCGGTTGATTTTGACGGCAGACCATGTTTGTAATATCTCAGTATCTTGCCAATTTCAACATTATGTTTAGATGAAATCAACCGACGCCAAATTCCAATATAAATGAGTTAAAGAAAATATTCTACCTTGTAAGTTAGTTTTCTATGAGAAGGATATGTTAGGTAGTCGATAGCCTATGTTAGGTAGTTGATAGCCAACTTAAAATTTCGATGAATCTTTATGACATGGATCAACTATGTAATAGAAAGTTATGCATCATCTAATCTTAGTTAGATTCTATTAGTGGGATAAGGTATGATTGTTATTGTTGTTGTAAGTTAGTTTTTTAAGCTACAAGGTGGAGAGTAAGATTTAAACCATGGTTCATAAACCTTATAAGAGAAAAACCATTTAATCATTTGCGCCAGTATGCTGAGTGTAAAACTTAGCAGTTTAAGCTCCACACATCTTCTGTGATTGTAGCCACTTTTTTGGCAGGTCAAAAGTTGTTGCTTCAAATCTATTTCTCCATCTTGCATTTTGTTGCAAAATTGCAGATTTTTCACAGTGCCAATGCGAAGAAGAGCATTACAAACCAAAGTAACACAACAAGTAATTTTACTTGTTGAGAATGAGAGAAAAATTTTAGGTATAAAATATAGTTTTTTTGGTGAAGTTTCTACCAGTATTAGTATTCTCTTATTTTCAAGAGAGAATGTAATTGTTATCTCCTTATAATTACTAATTAGAGAGAAGTTTCTCCCAGTATTGTGTTCAATTCTTCCACATAAATATCAATTTTTTACTCTAGTACCCATCATCTTCTAACTCCTTACCATATCTTCTAACTTTTTATTGCTAGATCTAACATTTTATTAGGGAAAATACAGATTGACTACAGTGGCGACCAAATTTGACTGACCAACTGAGAAGTCATATGAATCTACTATCTTTTGTTAGTTATAGTATAATTATTAAAAGATCTCATTTATTCGGTATTTTAATATTCGAGAGGGAAACTCCAAAATCAGTATCTCCTTTGATAATCCAACAAAAAAAACAACTCATTTGCTGATTAACTCATACATCAGCAAACATTACGAGTTTAGAGAAATAAATTCAGTTTTAATGACAAACTGAGAAACTGCAACACAGCCTATCCAAATTTTTTTTCGTCATAACTCATTGCCTAAACAAGTAAACCACGCGGTCAAACCAGAAACTCCGAGTGCAAAAAGCCGAATATACACCATTAGGAAACCACCATACATTCATGCAAACATAAAACTTCATCTCATATTCTCAGTACACCTTACCGATAAAAGCCATCATCATAACTACATCTTTGATAAAGTTTCACCATATCAAAACTATGAATATCATAATCAAAACGTGGTGTGCATATAAATCAAGGCTATTGTGATATATGTATGACTGTGCTTGCAGCTACAAAAGCTTCCTTTATTCATCAAGGCTAATTTTTCCACAAAAAAACAATACCATAGACAGCTTTAACAATCTATTTACAGCTACTGTAACCCTTATCATGCAAAATATATATGAAGTACAGAAAATACGTAATTAAGTCCTAAAACAGATGATTCTCATGGTTGAAAAATGTTTCCTCTGATGTCCAAAAGCTTTCATTCCTAAATCGCTCATATAAAATGAGGAAATAAAAGCAATAAGCTCACTCTCCATACTCTTTATGATTGATCAATTTTTCCAAAAAGTCAGCACAATTTATCCCTTTTTAAAAAGTGCATGACATTTTGAAAAATGAACCAATCAACTGTAAAAAATGTGTCAATCAATATTTTCAATTTCCATCCAAATAACAATTTGTTATGGTGCTATAGCATTGCAAAATTTAAACAAATAATTATTGTTCTTCCATGTACTATTTTTTGCCATTGACAACACACTACTATAGAGAATCCCATTTCAAACATACAACTACATCCAAGAAAACCTTCCCAACCTTCCCATGTCTCCCCACCTATATCACTGCCTCAGCTGAAATATATATCTAAAAATAGGTTTTCTCATATAAAACCTAGTAAAACAATGAAACCAAAATAGAGCCAAAATCAAACACCACCCGGAAAAATACTGTTCATAAAATCACCAACAACCACAACTCTAATCCCATAATCAACCACACACAAAAAAAAAATACTACACATGATATATCGCAAAACAAATAACAAGAAATTGAGATTAATCACAAAAGAGTCATCATAATATATCACATCATACTAACACAACAATCGAAGAAACAAAGTACATCAATTTTTTTTCTTCTTTTTCTTCTCCATTGTGAAGACAAACGCACGAAATAACGATGACCTAATTATGAATGATAAGAAAGGTACTAATTGATATCCGCATCATTGAAATCGTCTTGGAAGGAGTTGAAGAAATCGGAATCGGCGAGTTTGTGATCAGAGACGATAACGCCATCGGCTAACATGTCGAATTGTTCGACGTCGTCAACGTCCATCGCCATAGACGATATCTGATCTTCCATCTCTCCGAACAAATCCATTGCTCTCATGATCGTCACAATTTCTTTTTCTCTATCTTCCCAAAATGGAATTGGCACTTCACCGTTAATCAGGGTTTTATATAGTACGAAGAGAAGTCATACAAGACGACGTCGTTTTCTTTTTATTGGCACATGCTCCTTCGACGACTTAAAAGCTAAGACGTTTTAATTGTTTTTTGACAAATCTAATTTTCTAAATTTTAATCATAATTTTTTTAGCTCCGATTCTCCAGAATATTTTTTGCCAGCTCATTTGTTCCTTTAATTTTCTAATAGCATTTTAAAATGTGTTTAGAAGTTATAAAAATCCATTAAAATTTAGAATTTTTTAATAATTAATATATTCAATAGAGTTTCTTTGCAATATAGGACTATCAAAATTAATATCTAATAATTTTTTTAAATTTTTTTATTTTATTTTATAAAAAACAAAAGATGTTTATCTTAATTTGTTTAACAAATATTAATCTATTTGATCCACGTTTAACCTCGTGTAAATAGAGCTCTAAGCCAAATTAAAGACGGGCTTTAACCTCGGGCAAATGGGACTCTCAATTCAAGTAAAGGTTTTTGTATAATATAATTTTAAAAATTATAAAGATATTTTTAATTTTTTACACGGTAAACACTATAAAATTTTATATTTATATGTTATGTTTAGATTATTTACTCTTGTAATTTTAATAGAATTTTTTATGTATTTTTTATTATATTCTCCCTATTTATCTTTAAATATATTAACCATATTTCTCTCACGTGTAACTAAGTATAGAATGATTGTCTCAAAAATAAAATTGTGATATGACATGATTTTGAGAAAAAATTTATATATGAATTTGAGGAAGGTATAGAAATAGATAAATTTTATAAGAAGAAATTATTTATATTAAAAAAAATTGAAAAAATAATTATTATTAATTGTGACAAATGAAAACTAAATTATATAAGTATATAATACGACGTATATTAATGCTAATTAATATAGATAATGTAGTATATTTTGTTGTAATTTTGAGTTCTTACATCCGGTTTATTTTATGAGTAAAATTGTAGTTATTGGGTTATCGTTTTGAAATGTATGTTTGAGTTTAATACGTAAAGGTGAGATGTCACAACGTATATTTATAAATATGCTACTTAATATAAATAGTGTGGTGTATTTTTGGATTCTACAACCGATTTGTTTTTGAGTAAAACTATTTTTATAAGTAAAATTGTGGTTATTGGGTTATTGTTTTGAAATGTATGTTTGAGTCTAATATATAAAGGTGACATGTTATATGTGCATATTTTCTTCGGTTCATCGCGCAGATTGATAGCATTGAAATTTAGTTTATTAATTTGTTTAACTATTAAAATTGTACTTTTAATTGTTAGGCCTAATTTTTAAAATTAAATTGTATTTCAGATGTCTATTATAAACAAATATAAATGGAGTAATTTATAAAACAAATTACAAAATCAACTACTATAATTATAAAATAAAATAAAATTTTCAACATAAATTTCAACTATTTGAATTGTGAATTTTATCTTATAATATAAAAATCAAACCAAATGATTATTATAGTGAATATAAAAGATCTCCAAGAGTGTTATTTAATGGTGCTTCAACCATAATTTTTTAGTTATAAAAAGTTTGAGACATTTGGTCTATTTTATTTACGTGCATTAAAAGTGTTAGAAGCAAAAGATGTTAAGATCATTTTTTAGAAAATTAGATAAATTTGACAAATTATTTCTAAATTTATTAAAGTGGATGTCAAGGTGTCATCATGTGAAGAGTACTTTAATAATAAAGTAGAGGGCATATGTAAGAAGATAATTGAACTTTGGTCACAACTCATAAACAATGACGGTCATAATAGTGATAACTCGTCATGTCATTTGTGAGTTATGATTCTATGCAATGAAAGGGATTCAAGACACAACTGGGCTTAGAACATAAGCAACCTTAAGAGCTGGATTGAGCTTCAATCTTATAAAAGAAAAAGAATTCCACCTAGAGGACAATCACAGTCAAGTATATCAGGTATATAATAAGCGTTATATAGATCACTTATTTTAATTTTACATCTATTTTATTTTGTCTTAATTTTACACAATCATTTCTTGATAAAGAATAAAAAAAAAACGTATGTTTGATGAAGAATTTTATTAGGTACCTCCAACTTATGAGCCCCTCAAATACAAGCATAATAATAATTTGGTTTTGCAACATTTTATGGTCATTTTATGTCTTTTGTAAAAGGAATTATCCTTACTTTTATACTTATCATGATGTCAATCACTTTTTTTTATTTTATTATGTTGATACCCTTAATGATACAAACATTGGTGTATTATATTGATTGACCATTGATGGACATTGAAAGAATTGGAGTTGATTGATCACAAAGTTATATTTTATAAGTTTTGTAACTTGTTGGTATTGATGTTGGTTTATCAACATTGTTGATATAGTTTAGTCTTACTAACTTTTTGGTACAATGTTTATCACTTGATGAACCGAAAGTAAGTTGTAATTGTTTAGTATTATCTCTTTGCAATTGATTGATCAAGTTGCTTTTTAAAAGGTTGGATATTCCAATTATTTTTGCATCATTTTATAACTCTTAGAAATAAGAGTTATCTAATCTCTTTACAAGAATTATTATTTGATAATTAGATGACAATTTTATTAACTTTTTTAGTCTTCTTTAAAGATATAATTCAATTAAAAGTTATTTTTATTTCTTCAATTTTATCCATTGAAAACCAAAGCAAGATGTTGTATATGTGGCTGGAACAACTGATGGTTAATAGATTAATGGTTCTCTATTTAGGATTCACTTTGGTTATTCATTTATTACCAACTTGTTGTTGTTGTAATGGATTTCTATCTAAGTTATGTGTCTTTTGTAAGATCCATTATCATTTGTCTAGAATATGATAATTGGACCCTTATACCTTAATAAAACAGAGGTAATTAACAATGAATAATAAATTAGAATATCCATCATAACTGAAAACTACATTCAAAAATATAGTTTACAACATGTTTAGTAGATTCATAAAATATTACATCTTGAAACAAACTACGATTTTTCTGAATACATCATAAAACAAAATATCAAATTCTAAGTCCAGGAGTTTGGAACGAATCTTCTGATGCTAATATTTATGTCTCATGTTCCTCAAGCTGCAAAAAAAAAAACATAATAATAATAATAATTGGGATGAGATAAAATATCTCAGTGAGCTCTATAAATAAGAGGAAAATAATCTCAAAAAATTTCTTTCATAAAAGTGTATAAAACATACAGAAATAGTTATACATTTCAAGAAGGAAAAAAAATAATCATTATTATTATTATTATACGTGTCTATTTATATATATATATATATATATATATATATATATATATATATATATATTATTCTGAACAACATATGCATGACCTAAAATCTTTTCCTTTGGAATAAGGAAAAAGTCGCCCAATATCTTAGTGTGGGTCACCAAGATATTGAGTCCTGATTGGTAAAGGTGGTCTGGCCAAACCCCAATCAGCGTCCTGATTGTTCTCCTTTATCTGTTATTCCATGTCTGAAATAACCTAAATGTCCCACCGTGAATAAGGTCATGCATGCTCTGATCAATGATATTGTACAAAACTTACATGTTTTGTATGAAATGCACTTATTATATCTTATATAAAATACATCATTCATCCACAACAATTATCAATAAATTAGGCGATATGCATAAACTCATAATAATTTAATCTTAAGTCCTTAATTCAGAACGTAAATCCATAGTCAGAAAATAGAAACAATATTAGAGTCATGAAAATAGTAACAACTTCATAACAATTAATAACTCAAACATAATAAAAGTTATATATATATATTCATATCTAAATAATGAAGCCATTCAAATTTCTTAAGAGTTTTATTCATTCTTGCAAATCACACAGTAGAATATTTTCAGCACAATGATCACTAATAATTATTGATGAAGAGTCAAATTACTTTTAGAAAATTCCAAAAATTTCCTTGAAAGCTAACTCAATTAAGAACATAATGCAATTGATCTCATTTCAAAATTGGAAACCTATAATTTAGGAAAAATCACGCACTAAGACTAATTTACACACGCCGCAGAAAGTCTCCATCACAAAAGTCATTAATAATTATTGAAAAATGGTCGAATGATAATAGCAACTTTTTGAAACTTTTACTGAAAGTAGGTAACTCACCTATAAACACAACATAGTTGATCTCATCTCAAAATTCGAAATCAATAATTCATAAAAAAAATCTGATTCTAAGACTTGTTTACATAGTTTTGTTTTTATTTAGAAAGCCAAACTTAAATACAACACAATTCTCCTGCAATAGTTCTCGCAATATTTTCATCAAACACCTCTCATGCATTGAATATTTAGGATAAAAATAGAATTTTCTCTCCACTAGTAAGTAAAACCATATATTTTAAATGCATGCACCGAAAATCATCCTTCTAACCGAAATTAAGGTAACATAACACAATTTCACAAACACATATTAGAGGCAACAACATCAGTAACGAGCATAAATCGTGCTCGACAAGCATAATCACCTTAAATATAGTGATACACATATAATTAAATTTTTCCTAATACATAATTCATTCTCAACATCACAACCATAAACAACAGCCTACGTTCTAACTTATTTTCAACGATTTCAAAAAATGAAATCCCTAATCATAACAACAACAACAACAACAAAAAACCCTTTGATAAAAAGAACTCACAGTTTGTGACAAGGAAGAAGATGATGTTCTGATTAACTTGGTTGTTGAGCTCCCATTTTGCTTGAATTGTCACCTGGGCTCAAGTTCTTCAATTTTGAGTTATCATCCTTCGCTGTTGAAGCTGATTAGTTACCAATTGAGACATGCAAAGTTTAAAAAATGGGTTTGAAGACCTTTATCAAGTTTTTGTGTTTACTGATTTGAAAAAATGAAAGAAAATGGGGTTGAAGATTTGGGAGGATGAGGGAGGTGGTTCACAGAAGAAGAAGAAGAAGAACGTTGGAATAGTGTTCTCTGAATAAGAAAAAACAACTATACTTAAAAATGAAGAGAGAAATTATGCCATTGCCCTTTATTTGTCCAAATATTACAATAATGTCATTTTGTGTGTTTTTTTTTTTAACAAATAAATAAATTATTTTATTTTTAAAATTAACAATTTTAAACATTAACTTCTATACTTAACAAAACAAAGTAGATAGGTTGTTACATCTTTGATTATGATTTTGTTACGGTTATATGATGCATAATGGTGTCTATGCATTTATAACACCTCTATGTTTCTGTTTTATATATGTATTTTGAGTTTAATCAACTTATGATATATATTAGTAGTGAGACAAAATCCCTAGTGATATTTTAAAGATAACAAACATAAATGATTAGGAGATTTTGATACACTTTATTATCTAACATGTAAATCTTAAAATGACTAAATAAAAATGAACTAATCACAAGCAACATTATACGAAAAACAATTTTTGAACTGACTTTAGAAAGTTTAACTATGAACTTGAACATAATTCATATTGTTCAATACAAAGTTTAGAGTGTTAAACAAAGTGTAAATAAACAAATATCAAAACTTACATCATCACTTAGTAGAAAATAATTAAAACTACTTGAAATAAGTAGGAGAATATGACATTAATATCACTTATCATCAAAAGGATATTGGTATAAAATCCAACAAGAATATTCAATGTTGTTTATAACAAAAAATGTTGGAATAAATACAAATGGAGTATTCTCTTGTGTCATAAAGAAAAGATTATCATCATTATCCATGTAAATGATTCCTAAATTATTTCTCGATGTTCATATATGAAAATTGAATAATGACAATAACAACACCAAGAATATTCAAGGCATTTACTTGAAGGAATTATGGGTGTTAAAAAAAACCAAAAACTAAACTAAACTGCCGAACTGAACTGGTTTTGAACTGAACTGATTTATAAAAATTGAGAATCGAACTGAACCGAACCGAACCGAACCAGTTTTCAGTTCAAAAAAATTGAACCAAATCGATTTTTATTTCAAAAAACTTGAATCGATTTTTTTTAGAAGTAATTAGGGGTAATTATGTAAATCTTGGCCTATATGAACAAAAAAACTAAGTTAAACCGGTTTGGTTCAGTTCAAAATAATAAACCGATTCACCAATTTGTAAAAAGAGTTCCAAACTGAAAATGAGTTCGATTCGATTTTTAAACGTTTCTAATTCAGAACTGAACTTTATCCACCCCTAGAAGGAATGGTGAATAAATGCGAAGAAGAATATGCACATTTATCATAAAGGAATATCATAATAATTGTCAATAAAAGTAGTCTCTCACTAATACATAACTACTAAGATCGACAAAGATCAATAAGAAATGCACAACTCATCCTTATTGGAAAAAAACATCAACAATTATGAGGATCATAATTATCAGTGTATAATTTAGAAAGACCATGATTTCAGAACGTTCCTACAAAAGTATGCAAGTACAAAAGCAACTAAAAAGTGTTACAAATTTTGCCCCATGTTTTCTCTCTCCTACATCAGAAGTCAAAAACAAACCCAACAAAAACTCTGAAATCAACTTTAAGTGTAAATGTTCAAAATTCTTCAAGAAAAGTTTCATCGTACATGTGTTAGAACTTGAACCCAACAATCGCATAAAGGCATGAGAATATCACTAAAGCTCCATCTGTTGGTTATAAATAGAGAAGAGCTCAAAACTTAAAGATTAAGAACTTACATCAAGTATTCAACACTCTTATCTTAAAAAAGTAAAACTTGATTAAAATTTCAAACACATTCAAAGTCCATCATAGATCACCAAATATATATAAAAACTCTAAGAGTGTTGTATTTTTTAGTATGTAAAAGATACATGTATGCAATGGTAATTATGCTTGTTCTAAGAGTATTGTAGAGAAATGATTGCAAGTCTATTAAGGCTAGAAAAATATAGGAGAAAAATGTCTGATTGAAAAAGTTGTAGTCGTGCATAATTTGAGAAGGTTGTCTCAAGTATTATAGTAGAAAATCTCACCAAAAGTGATGACTTGATGTAACCCAAGTTTGGGTGAATAGTATAAATTATGTGTGTATTCTCCGTACTCTTGTTTATTCTTTAATGCTTCACAAATCACACACACTAACTCACATTTCTATTTTATGTATATTCTAATCTTTCGTAATATTCTAAAATGCTTATGCTCTATGTACTTCAAGTCAACTTACTTGCGAGTTATTTTTAAAATATATGATTGAATTTAAAAATTATTATAATTTTAAATCATTTTTTTTGTGCCTATTGATTCTACTTCAATTAGTTTGTTTAATGGTCAAAGAATTTAATGAATATAATTCAAGTGACTAATATGGTATATTAGTTAATGGACACATTAAAATAATCAAAATTCTCGTACATAAAGTGAATTGACTCGTTAAAAAGTATGAATGGGTATGTTTTAACATCACTAAAATAAATTTAATGAGTGCTGAGACATAAAAAATTATTTTGTTCCGCACTTAAATGTTGCAGCGCCGTAAAGCATCATTGACTAAGTTATTTCAAAGGAAACATAGTCAGACCTATTCATCAAATCAAAATACACAATACTATATATACATGTTAATTTTGAAACTATTCATAACATGAAATTATCTTTTATTTTGTTTTTTCAATAATTAAAATGAATGATAATAAGAAATTACTTAACAATTCTCTTGGAAATGATATCTATTTACCACTTGATTACTTGTTGAACATGATTTTACACAACAATTGTCAATGATTAAATGGACAAGAAAAATTGTAATGAAATAGAAACCTCATTCCATTATATCCAAAAAGAAAGTTACAAACTTAAAATATAAAGGAAATATACTTTACCATGAAACTACCATTCATCATAGTCTCAATATTTGCATTTGTGCCGTCAAATTTTGGACATGTAGCTTGATTTGGTCAACCTGGTTATTCAAATGGACTATGTTGATTGAAAGGCATGGTGTATTTTCCACGTCTAAGGCAGACGATCCAAGTTAGTAGAGCAATGTTTCGATGTGGATGATTTATCCGTGATAGTAAGAGCACTTTCAATGATGCAACCTACCTTTGGTACTTGAAGTGGAATCTAGAGTCACTTATTATTTTGAAGTAATTTATTTAATTTTTGCTCCAATGTTGCACTTTTTAGAGTTTATTAAATTTTACAAATTTAAATTACATATTAATACTTTATTTGTATTTAATCTCATTACAAATTAAAATATTAATCTAAATATTTTATTTTAATGAATACTAATGGATAAATTAAATTTAAATAAAATTGAACTTAAATTTTTAAAATAATAAATAAAATTAACATGAAATAAATAATTAAAAACAATAAAAAGTAATAAAAATTTTGTTAGACTCATGTTCAAAGTGCTTCCAAATATGTTCCTTTGTTAAGTGTGTTTGAAGTTTTTGATGATTTTGTTTTTCAGGGATGTACAATTTTGTTATAATATTAGGATAAAGACCACTTAATGAGTTTCAATTCATGGGACGTTATTATCTATGTTATCATAAAAGTAATCAAATTTAGTGAAAAATATTGTCACATGAAAATTATTGAGATGAAATTGTGAGGTAAAAATTATGACAGTAAAATTAAGAAAAATATATGAAATTATGAGATAAAAATTGAGTGTAATGTTTTTTAAATTATCACTTTTTTTCAAATTATCATAATTCTATTTATAGAAGGATTATATATCAGTTTAAACACTCTTCTTAAATGACATTTGTCATACTTGTCACCATATAATATTTGTTTTATTCTATTATATAGATGTAAAGTCTTCTTATAAGTAGCCCTAACCGTAATTATACTCCTTTCTAAAAAAGGCTTAATTCCCGCCGCACCTTCCTTCTTAAGTTTGATGTGTTATAAGATTTCAGTTTCTCTTTGTTTTCATAATATTTTCTATTTCATCTTTGGATATTGAATCACTACGGATTTATGTTGTTATATTTTCTTAGATGGAAAGAGTTGAATCGCAACTTAGTCTATAGCCAATGATTTTGGTTACTTGATTTTTTAAACAAAAAAAAATTAACCACAAAAGTTTTAAGTTTTAAAAGGAATTTAGAGATCGAATAATCCGTCACAAAGTTAATATGTTTTTAAATCTGTCTCAAGCTCTATTTCTAAATGTCACACTTGCGCTCTAAAAATCAAATAATTTATAGAAAAAAAAAATGTAGAAACGGAACAATGACATCTTAAATGTTTTTCGTCTCTAAATTCTAAAGTTTTTCGTAAAAAATTTCCTCTAACTACCAATTAATATGTTAAATCTTCCAACAAACACGGTTTGCATTTTCTCTACCCCTCCACATTCAGTAAGCGTTGCTTAAATTTTCTTCCTAAACCTTAAAAGCGCACATTAATATGCAATTTGTCACAATTTCAAGATTGTGATATGATGAAACCACAAACACACCACGAATTTAAACCCTAAAATTATCATATCATATATAATGTTTGTTTTTTTCAACATCATTATATGTCAATTATTGATTTTTGCTTGATATGCGTTATATTTGGTGAAATAACATTAATTAGTCGTGGTACTTTGGTTTGATTTTGGTTTCTTTTATGGTTGTGCACAAATGGATAAGGTATTGCAATCAATAGTAAAGATAATAAAAAACTTTGTTGTGATATACCTTGAGGACACCACAAAGGTGCATGACTTTAACATTATGTATAAGTTGTATAATCCGCCCAAAGATTACTCCACTGAGTATCACTACTAGAATATATCAATCTTCATTGGGATATGTGTCATTTGAACTCAATGTTTTCATTTACGTCCAAAATCTATCTCCTTTGGCTCACCCATTATTAAGCGTGTAACTGTCACTAAACTATCATAATACATACCTACTTGTTTGTCATCTTAAATTTTAATTGATATGCTAGGTGTATCTCCAAATGGATTTGGTTTAACACTTTTGATGATGTTCAAAAAACTGCACTTGAACTGATTTTAGATGGAAAGTCCTCGTGAGACTAAATTTATTTATCAAAGCTATTTTCCTTTGTGCTAATTTATTTCTTGGTTTATTTGTTTGTTTATGATCAATAATTTCTTAGTTGATTTTGGTGTCGGGACATGTTTCTAATATCTCATTAATTATCTCACCTATTTCAACATTATGTTTAGATGAGTCCAATCTAAATGAGTTAAATAAAATATTCTACCTTTTAAGTTAGTTTTCTATGAGAGGGTTGTGTTAGGTAGTCAATAGTCAACGTAAAATTTTGTTTAATCTCTATGACATGGATCTACTACATAATAGAACGTTATGACATTGTTTAATCTATGTAGTCAAACTCTATGTAGTAGGATAAGACTTGATTTTTATTGTGGAAAGTAAGATTTAAACATCGGTCCTTAAATCTTATGAGAGCAACCATTTAATCATATTTGCGCTAGTATGCTTAGAGTAAAACTCAGCAGCTTAAGCTCCACATATCTTCTGTGAATATGATATAGCCACTTTTGTGGTATGTCAAAAGTTGTCGCTCTAAATATACTTCTCCATTTTGCATTTTGTTTATAACATAATTGTCATATTTTTCACTATGCCATAAATGTAAGTGGTTGGGAAATTTCATTTGTGTCCCTATAAATATATGATGTCAAGGTGAAGAAGAGCATCACAAACCAAAGTAACACAAAAAGTAATTTTACTTGTTAAAGAGTGATACAAAAATTCAAAGAAAATATAGTTTCTTCATTCTCCTATTGTTTCTTCAATTAAGTGAAAATTCTCTAATTTTGTCGAAGGTCTTATACCCTTTTTCGTTGAGAGTTTTCCACATAAATATTGTATTTAATTCTTGTTGGAAATGATGATGATATTAATGAAAAATTGTTTGAAATAATGATTATATTTTTTATATTTATTTTTTGTGTGAATTGAAAAATAAAGAAGTCCCACATAGGAGGGATATCACACACTAGTAGTGTTTATAAGATGGAGATATGGAACTTGGGGTGTGCCCTAAGGGTTACCCTAATTTTGTAAAGGAGGAAGAACACGTGCAAACTTTCCTACTAGTCCTCATTTTCACTATAATTGTAAAGGGTCACAAATACTCCTCAAAAGATGTCAAAATGCATGATTCCAGACTTCCAAACCAATACTCTCCTCGAATGGCGTAAAACTCTTTTCATCACAATCATTAAGTAAATACAGCTATTAAAAGATTTCATATTTTTAATACTCATTTAACACTATTTTTCAAATACAACACATAGCATACTCAAACATATTTATTCACACCAATTTAAATTTCCATATTTCACATACACACACTCGACTATTGAAGCACCGAAATTTTTGAGTTAATAAAATACTCTAAACTTGTTATTTTTTTCTTTTTAAACTCAGTTCAAGAGTAATTAAAAGAGTAACATTTTAAACTCTAACAATTGTAAATTTCAATCTATCTTTTTGCTCAAACATTTTAACTTGGTTAAAATTTGAACTTTTTCACAACTTTAACAACTCTAAATTTTTTGTAAACTTTCAATTTCAGTTCAAACTCATTTATTTGAAAATAATTCATTACGTAACTCAAACACATCAAAGTTAATTACCACTAATTTACACCAACAACAATCAATTCAATTCCACAACACACATATAGCACCTGAATTAAATTTCAAATAATTCAAACATAACTCACCCCAATTTCAAAACTCCATATTTTTACACATAACCCACCAAATTTCAGCAATTCATTTTTCACAAAATCCGCAAATAAATCACATCTCAAAAATTCATAATAATAATTATGAACATAAAAATCACATCAAATATGGATCACCACAAACCACACCTCAAATTTAAATTCCACTAAATCACACATAATCGCATTAAATTCATTTTCTACAAATTCACACATCAAATTTCTTTTCCAAAAAATCACAAATAATATCCTAAATACAACCTAAAAGTTTGGAATGAGGCATTACCTTAACAGTAGCTTTAACAAGCGATTACGGCACCGCGATTAATTCTGGTAAAATTTAAGTTTGTGACGTCGCTTCCAAAGTTGGCTCACTAGCACCGTAGCCTAAAGATGAGCAATTTTTTCCTTTTGTCACTTCTCAAAAGGAAGCTTAGAAGTCGAAGAAATGTGGAGGTTTATTTTTGAATTTTTCTGAAAAAACACTAACACTTGGATTTTGTTTTCTTCAAATAGAGAAAGAAGGAAGAGAAGGAACTAGATAGCTTCTGATTACCTTTCTCTTGGTTCCATATATATATATATATATAATACTATAATAAAACCAATTCCAAAATAAATATCTAGGTATTTTTATAAAAATCATCATTACGCCCGTCACTTCACATCACATCACAAACCACATTTTTCAGAAAAATATCCTCTCTCGATGCAATTCAATCCACATATAAATTTTTTCAAAAAACGTTGCATCTCAGAAATTTTTTTGTTCGACAAAAGATTCACCATAATTAAACTAAATTATTTATCGATGAATAATTTTAATCGGGTTTCCAAAAAAAAAATATAAATAAATAGACGCGTATATTAAACAAATTACAAACTCTAACAAAATATATTTTCAGTACTTAATTTCTAAAATAGAGTAAAATTGAGTTAAACGTCACAATAATTTAACACAAAAATATACTAAAATTGCATAAATTAGCATTTAAAACTAAGGATCTCACACACAACGTTGTCGGACCTGAGCTTGGACTGAGTGGTATATTATTTTATAATATATGAAAAATTAATAAAAATATTTATTTATTTAAAGAGAGCAGTCTAGTCCGCGACTCACTGAGGAAGCTGGAGGCAAAAAGTATGTTGTTAGCCGCTACCTCAAATATCAGCTGATAGATCAGTGAGCTCAATCTCATGAAATCGCCCCTAAATGAACAATTTAAATTGTTGTTATTATTAACAAATTGCCCTCTGCTTGGAAAGATTTTAAAAATTCTCTCAGGCATAAAATCAAAGAATTTTCTCTAGAAAGTTTAATAACTCACCTTAGAATTGAGGAGGAATCCCGTAAGCAAAATTTGCACTTTAAAGAACAACAACAAGAATGGGAACCCTCCAAAGGTCCCAATTATAAGACAACAACCACCTCCTAGAAATGATGCTCTCCCACCTTTTCTCTCTTTTCATTGCGGGAAAAAGGGTTATATGGTACGCAAGTGTAGGAACAAGCTAGACCCTACTCAACATGCTAACTTGATAGAAGAACAATTCATTGCTAAGATAATTGAGATCAACCTTATTGGTGGATCAGATAGAGGGTGGATAGACATTGGCGCCTCACACTATATCTTATTTTGGAAGCATGGTATTGTTTTTGTTACTCTAGTACCCAACATTTTCTAAATCCTTATCATAAATTCTAACTTTTTATTGTTAGATCTAACATTTTATTAGGGAAAATACATATTGACTACAATGATGGTTAAAATTTGACTGACCGAGTGGGAAGTGATATGAATCTACTATCTATTGTTAGTTGTAGTGTATATTATTAAAAGACTTCATTTACTCGATATTTTAATAATCCTCATCCACTTAAAATGTCACAAATAGGATTTTACAGTAGCATCCACGATCCATGTGTTAGTCCTTGCCTATTGAAGGCGTGATATACATGGGTGAAGTTCAAAGGTTTGTGAGTTTGAACAATGAATTGTTGAGGTTAGATGGTGGCTATTACTCATAAGTCATAGATGTCATGCCTTATGGTAAGAGCAAAATTTTGGAGATTTGAAGGTTCACAACTCATGTTGATCCATCTTTTATCTTTAAGAATCAATTATTTATTATAACAATAGGAGGTTTAAGGAAGTAGAAACTATCAGTGTAAAATTAGTTTAAACTTGGCCATAGATATATTTCTATAAGAGAATGTAACTACTATAAACATGACTCAGTATGAATCAAAGAAGAGATAAAACTTGTGAAAATATTTCATTCACTGTCCCTGTTTGACAGGGAAACTCCAAAATTGTGCCCTTATTAGTTTCTCCTTTGGAAGTCCAACAAAAAAAACAACTCATTTTTTTATCAACTCATACATCAACAAACATTACGAGTTCACAGAAAAAAATTAGTTTTAATGTCAAAAAAATCAGTTTACCTAAAATACGAATGAAAAATGGAAAACATAAGGTCAAAGCAGAAGTTTTGCTAGGTTTTGCATACCCTCTCTCTCGCCGCCTCACCATCGCCACTCAGCCTCACTCTTGTTTCGCCACCTCACCCTTGCCGCATCACTCTTACTCTCATCCTCTTCAAGGCTCACACTCGTCTCGCCGCCTCACTCACATCTCTCAAACTCACTTTCACTCTCGTCCATTCTCAATGTAACTATAACCTTAATAATTGTTGTCTTTTGTATTCAGTTTTCGTTTCGGGTTTGATTTTTATACTAACATTTGATTCTATCATATTATTATAGGTACTGATACAGAGTTATTCAATCACATATCACTTTCTCTACATAGTCTACAAAGAAATGGTTAGTGTTTTATTTGATTTATTTTGTTACGGTTACTTCTTTTGTTGGTTCTATGCTTGCTTTTCTTAGATGCAAATTCTTCTCTCTCATTATATGCGTATTAAGTTTGTGGTTTATGCTAGCTTATCCGTTGATTTTTTTCTTTTTATTTGTTACTCTATTTTGTGCTTATGTCTAAAATATAGTAGAATGTACTCTTTTAGTTAAATGTGTCATATTAACTTTTTTCATCACATGTTCATCTTATGAGACCTTTTAAATTTGTGATATTATTTTTTTTCTTCATATTATACTATGGGTATTTCAATTACCTTAGCAATTACAGCTTTCCCTTCATATCCTGGAAATGTTAAATCCCTAAATTCTAAACTACGTTATTTGTATCTAATAGAACTTGTACTTTTATAGGTGGAAATAACAAGCTCAAAGTTGACAACTGTTTTTCCACTCTTGGAATTGCACCTCATATTGGGAAGGTATCTTGAATTATAACTGTTTTGTTCTTGTTCAATCATCTAAATTAATGGTTTCATCTTCTAAAACATTTATGAACAAGTATGGAGATAGCACCGTATCTCAGAAAGCGCAGGCTGATGCCAAACAAGAAAGTTAGCTTCTCAATGTTTGTTGACATTTTATGTTATGTTTGAAATGTAGAGTATATGGATTGTATTTAACTCTTGTTTTGTTATAATAATATGTTTTGCAGCTAGGTACTCTAACTAGTTGTCACGATCCAAAAACAAATCGTCGTGACTCGAAAACAAGCTATACTCCTAGTTTGGCAAGCCTATCAACTAACTTAAAAATTAATCAACTAAATTGTCCTTAATAACCATTTCAATATATATATATATATATATATATATATATATATATATATAATTTCTTCTCGAAATTTCAATAGAGTATCCTCTCTAACTTCAACGTTTCCAAATTTGTAAAATTATTGTTTAAACTCTCAATTCAATCATAATACAAAGAACATAATCTAAATATTCAATAAACCTCTCAAAAGATTTTCTAGACTCAAAATAGCTGTGAATTACATCATGACTCAATAGACTTTACAAAAAAAAAGTACATCGACCAAACAGGCCTACCAAAACAAATATGATCGAAACTTGAATCTACTAACAACTTGTTACTCAGGTGACTACGAATATAAAAAAAATAAACAACATGAAGAGGTAAGTCACAAAGACTTAGTGAGGAGACAACAATTACCATCAATTAGAAGGGAAACACACAAAAATGGCACAAATAGTTGTTTTGTAATCTTATGGGAATAATCTTAAATAATTTTATCTCAAATATATATAATTATCAAGTAAAGTATACACATATAAACTCAATAAACTTATAATTTATCCATTCAGATAGAAATATTAAAAATTCAATTAATAGTAAAGCAAAATCAAAATGAACAACCTTAAAATCATCATAGACAATCAAACAAGTAAAAAATATGAATTCTTGAGAACCAAGAGGTGACTTCATCTCATTGATTGCTCTTTCCTCCTAAGGGTGTCCTTTCCCTTAGGGGTGGCTCCATCTCACGGATAGTCATTTCCTCTCAATCTCGAAATACATCATCACACATCAATTAGGGAGCTTACATCTCGTTGATAGCTCTCTCCTCCTATGGATGATATTTCTCATAGGTGCGACTCCATCTAACGGGTAACTCTCCCTAATCAAAATGAGGTAACTAGGTGCACCTACCGCCGTTAACGATTTCACAATTATAACAATGATTTTCTGAACACGTAAAAAAAATCATTTATCATTTCACCATAACTCGTGGAAAAACATATTCAACTGTATAACAATTAAATGTTTAAATACTTTATAACTCATAAATAAATCAAACTATTAGCAAATTATATAATAAAGACCATGAAAATAATTAAGGATGAAATCAGAAGAAAAAAAAATTTAAAGAATGTGTTCCCGAATTTTTCAATAAATACTTCAATATAGGAAACAAGTAAAATAATAATTATAGTATTATAAAAATATATGACGATGATCGTCGTCTACTCACAACTATGGAGAATTTACTACATTTGTTCTCCAACAACTCCCACATTAGTCAGCAGACCTTAGTTGACAAATTTGAGTATAAAAAATGTTTACAAGACTTTAGAAAAATTATTCTAAAGTTTAGTGAACTCTAGGAAACCATAAAAATCATTTAAATATACTATAAGCACAAAATAAGATTTATTAACAAAACTACATTTTTCTATAGATTCTTACTAGCTTTAGAGTTATTTATTTACTTAAAAGAGTCTCAATAAGCAAATTTCGAGAAGTGAGTACCCATATCCTTCCTTGACTCACTAAACCTAACCCCCAAAAATCATAACCAATATTATTTGTAGGAGTATAAGAAATAGTGCTCTTGGGGATGTCAAATTCCTTTTAAGGGTTGATGATTTAATTATTGTGGAGTGATAAGAAGCAAGGAGAATGAAAGAAGAGAAAAAAAAAAAAAAACAAAACAACAAAACCGGGGGATATAGGTTTTGGCTGAGAGAGAGAAGAAGGAGAGAAGTGAAATAGAAAATGAGGTGAGGTAGAGGTGATTGGTTTGTTTTATTTATTATTTATTATTTATTATTATTATTATTACTATTAATTACTTTTTTATTGTTATTTTTGAAACGAAAACGGGGAGTTTCAATCTCATCCCTTTATAAAAATTTGTCATCGAATTTATTTGATTTTTTTTTCTATACTGATCTTGAGTTTCAAACAAGTGTGGGTACTTTGTACTGATGACTTCTTCGGGTTTCCAAGTACTTTCTTCACCGGATGGACCACACCAAAGAACTTTGACTGAAACGATATCTTTTGAGCATAAACGTCTCACTTGGCGATCTAATATAGCTATCGGATGCTCAATGTATGAGAGACTTTCAACTAACTAAACATATTCATGATTAATGTAAGACCCATAATTTTAAAGTGTACTTTATGTATATTAATGTACTGTTGGAATTGAACTCAGAGGCTTTTTAGCCAAAGTTATTAATATTTTGAAGTTCGATTAAAATTACATTAACTGCTGAAAATTTCATCTGTCAATTGAGTCACGACGAGAGAAGATATTTTTAACAAAAGTGGTTTAAAAAGTTATGGGCGAAATGGTAATATAACAAATATCTAGATATTCTGAGATATTTGTTAATTATATTTAATATATTAATTTATTGATATATATATGGTTAGAGGGAAATAGGAGGAAAGGAAAAAGAAAGAAAGGAAAAACAAAGGAAAGAGAAAGAAAGAAAAGAAAAGGGAAGGAAAGAAAAAGGAAAAGAAAGAAAAACAGAAAAGAAAAAGCTCTTCTTCTTCCTCGCGCGCGCGTAACACTCCCTTCCTCCATTGTTGCTCGTTTTTGCTTCCTTTTCTTTCCTTTGGATTCAAAAATTGATAGTGGGTGATAGGACAAGGATTTCTCAACTTCACTCTTCCTCTTTGATCCGAAAACGAAGAAAAACGGTTTAGGGATTTCAAAACCATCAAACACAAACCTCGCTGTTTCTTCTGGACCCAAGCTTCGTTTCGCGAAGGGATAGAAGGGAAAGTTGCTCACCACTACACTACGGTGCTAGTGAGCTAACTTTGGAAGTGTCGTCGTGAGCAAAGTTTTTACCGGAATTGATCCTGGTGCCGTAAATCGACGTTAAAGCTAACGTTAAGGTAAGGGCTCCTTCCAAACTTTTAGTTTGCATTTAGGGCCTTATCTGTGGTTGTATGAAAATGAATTTTGTTAGGGTTGGAGTATTGATTTGGGGAAAATATATCTAAGGCTTTATGGGTAAAATTTGAGAGTTAGGTTTTGGTTATCTTGATGAATGTATCGTGGAAAATGAATTTAAGCTCATTTATGTATGATTTTGAATGAATGAAACTTGTGTGTTTGAGTGGTGGATTATGTTGATTCAAGTTCGTTGTTTGTTGACGTGTTCTTAATTGATACTGATGAAACTTGAGATGTGTTTGTGTGGTTTTGTGTGGAAAATGATTTGGTGCGAATTATGGATTGAATGTGAAAGTATGTTTGATATTGTTCTGTGTGGAATTTGAAAACCATTAAGTTAAACGAGTATTAAGAATGGGGAATCTCTTAATGTCTTGTTTACTTAATGTGTGTTTGTGAAAATCGTTTAAGTTAACTGGGCGTTAGGAATGGGGAATCTCTTAATGTCTCGGTTACTTAATGTTGTTGTGAAAATCGGTTAAGTTAAATGAGAATTAAGAATGGGGAATCTCTTAATGTCTTGTTTACTTAATGTTTGTTTTGGAAAATCGTTTAAGTTAAATGAGTATTAAGAATGGGGAATCTCTTAATGTCTCATTTGCTTAATGTTTGTTTTGAAAATCGTTTAAGTTAACTGGGCGTTAAGAATGGGGAATCTCTTAATGTCTTGGTTACTTAAAGTTGTTTTGAAAATCGTTTAAGTTAACTGGGCGTTAAGAATGGGGAATCTCTTAATGTCTTGATTACTTAATGTTGTTTTGAAAATCGTTTAAGTTAAATGAGTATTGAAAATGGGGAATCTTTTAATATCTGCATTTACTTAACGATTCTTGTGGATGGAGTTAGTGTATGTTCATGCATTTCATTCTGGTAAATTGTGCTGACCCGTGATAGGTGGCACCTCGGTAAACAATATTGACCCGTGATAGGTGATACGTTTAAGATTTACTTTTTGGTAGGTTGTGCTGACCCGTGATAGGTGGCACCTTGGTAAATAGTACTTTGGCCTGTGATAGGCGGTACCTTTACGACTTACGCTTTTTCTTTTAGTAAATCGTGCTGACCCGTGATAGGTGGCACCTCGGTAAACAGTACTGACCCGTGATAGGTGGTACGTTTACGATTTACGCTTTTTAGTAAATCATGCTGACCCGTGATAGGTGGCACCTCGGTAATTGGTACCTTGGCCTGCGATAGGCGGTACAATTATGATTTACGGCCCTTCGAGGAGGGTTTTGGTTTGGAATTCTGAGTCCATGCATTTTGGCATATACGCATTGCATTAGGGTGTTTGGCACACGAGTCGTGGTTGATTCAAATTATGATTGTGTTAATTTTGCTAAGTGTTATGGTTTGAAATTATGTGTAAGTGTGTTTTGATTCAAAGTATGATTGTATTGATTTTGCTAAGTGTTATGGTTTGAAATTATGTGTAGGTGTGTTTTGATTCACATTGTGATTGAGTTGGTTTATGAATTTTTGAAAGAATACACAGGGAAATTGATTTACCCAATCGATTTGATGAGTTACAGGGACTCTGTCCTTCCTGAAGTCGATTTACCCAATCGATTCTGTGATATGTTTTTTCAAAATGATTTGAAAAATCGATTTGGTAAATCAATTGGATTCTATTGGTTTCAATTGGACTCAACACAGGGGCTTTGTCTTTCTCAAAATCGATTTGCCTAATCGATTGGATTCAACACAGGGGCTTTGTCTTTCTCAAAATCGATTTGCCCAATCAATTGGATTCAACACAGGGGCTTTGTCTTCCTCAAAATCGATTTGCCCAATCGATTGGATCCAATATAGGGGCTCTGTCTTGCACGAAATCGATTTACCCAATCGATTGGACAATACAGGGGCTCAATCCTTCTCGAAATCGATTGCCCCAATCGATTGAGGCAAGTCTGGGGTTCAATTTTTACTAAGAATTTTCAAGAAATCGATTTGCCCAGTCGATTGGCACAGTAGGAAATCTTATTTTGTGTTAGATGATGGATTCCTCAATTGATTATCATTGTATTGGTCAGATATGTATTACTTGATGGATTGAGAACTTTATTTTGATTTCATTATCATTTGGCAAGCATTGTATGAACTTTTAGCATATGGAAAACCTTTTAAAGATGCATGCTAAGTTGAAAGGGGTATTTTGTGCATTTGAAAACTTATATGTTATTTGTTAACTGTTAATTTCGGTTGGTGACCCTTTACAACTTTTGTGGAAATCTGGGCTTTGCCCTCAGATGAGAGTCAGGGCGGTCCTACTGGTTCGTACCCTACGGATGGAAATGTGGATGGGAATGCTTGATTGGAGCTACGTTAGGAGGATCTCACGGGGGCCGTAGAGATTACTCGAGGCGTATAGTTTTTTTTGTTTGTTATGTATAGAATGATCAGACTAGGTTGTCACTCAAGACACATATGTCTTTCTTTTGGGCTACTTTTATTTTATATTGGAAGGAGGTACATGTACTAATGTTGGCATCAGGACATGCTTTGGATTTATATTTTGAAAAAGAAAACTTTTCCGCTGTTTGTAAATTATAACGACTCAATTATTTATCCAAGGGTTCTACCTTATTTAATTATGTGTTGTATTTTAATTTCTTTAAAAAAAAAATACACCCTCGCTTTGAAAAACGGGGTGTTACAATTAACCACATGAGAAGGGTCATCAAGATACTTCGGAAGCATCAAAATATGAAAGACTGGATGAACTACCGAGAGGTCCAGTGGAAGGGCCAAATGATACGCTACCGGTTTTACCCTTTCTAAAATTTCAAATGGTTCAATGAACCTTGGACTTAGTTTCCCCTTTTTACCAAACCGCAAAACTCCTTTCATTGGTGAAACTCATAGTAATACATGTTCTCCCACTGAAAACACTAAGGGGCGACGCCGCTTATCAGAATAAGACTTTTGTCTACTTTGAGTTGTCGCTATGCGATCTCGAATCAATTTAACCTTTTCAATGGTATCTTGAATCAACTCTGGACCGAATAGTTTAGCTTCTCCAACTTCAAACCATCATATTAGAGACCTACACCGTCTTTCGTATAAAGCCTTAAACAGAGTCATCTGAATACTAGATTGATAACTATTATTGTATGCAAATTCCATCAAGGACAAATGTTAATCCCAACTACCTCCAAGATCTATGACACAAGCACGAAGCATATCCTCTAAGAAATTTATAGTCATTTTGGACTGACCATATGTTTGAGGATGAAAAGTCGCTAAGCTTCAAACGAGTTCCTAATGAAGTTTGGAATGACTTCAAAAATTTAGCAGTAAATTAAGCCCCACGATCAGAAATAATAGACATCGGTACACCATGCAAAGAGACAAATTCATCTAAATAAAATTTAGCATATTGAGATGCAGTATAAGTAGTCTTCACAACCAAGAAATGTGCAGATTTAGTCAACTGATCAATAATCACCAACACCGAGTCATAACCTTTTTGGGTTCGTGGTAATCTTGTGTCAAAATTGATAGCAATGCCTTCCCACTTCCATTAAAGTATTTCAACAGGTTGAAGTAAGCAGGCTTTTGGTGTCCAGTCTTTACTTGTTGACATCTTAAGCACTTAGAGACAAAATATGCTACGTCTCTCTTCATCCCTTCCCACCAATACAATTTATTCAAGTCTTGATACATCTTATCAGAACCTGGGTGAATAGTATAAGAAGAATGACAAACCTCCTCTAAAATTTTCCTCCTTAA
Source organism: Cicer judaicum (assembly GCA_037974835.1). Lineage (NCBI taxonomy): Eukaryota > Viridiplantae > Streptophyta > Magnoliopsida > Fabales > Fabaceae > Cicer > Cicer judaicum. Next base: position 214,475 of record JBBPBS010000115.1, on the reverse strand, counting down.
GCCACCAACATTTGGGACACACAATCGAGACTTCGACCTCAGCACACCATCAGAATCAACTAAAAAGTCTAAAATTTTATCATTCGAAACATTTTTTTTTACCATATTCACCAAGTATGGGTCTTGACCTTGAGCTTCTTTGATATCATCAACTATGGTTGGAAGAATTTGTACATGGACTATACATAACCTCGAATGATCAAGTTCAAATTGAATTCCACATTCAAAAATTTCTTGAAATTCTTTAACTATTGGCCTGATTGCTTCTGCTATATGAGCTAAATTGCCCATAGATCTCTTACTCAAAGCATCTGCAACAATATTTCCCTTCCATGGGTGGTATAAGACTATGCAATCATAATCTTTCAATAGCTCCATCACCTTCTTTGTCTTAAATTTAAATCTCTTTGTTGAAAGATATACTTATTATGATCGGTATAAATCTTGCAAGTTTCACCATATAGATAGTGTCTCCAAACCTTAAGGGCGAAAGTCATTGCAGCCATTTCCAAATCATGTGCATGATAGTTTACATCATGTCTCTTAAGTTGTCTATATGTATAGGCTAATAACCTTACCTTGTTGCATAAGTACACAACCAAGACCAACTCTAGAAGCATCACAATAAACTGCATAACTTTCAGAACATAGGGTAGCGCCAAAATAGGTATTGACGTCAAGTACTTGTTTAATTTTTTAAAGCTTTCCTCGCAGGCATCAGAACATTGGAACTCAAATTTCTTCTGGGCCAACCTTGTCAACGAAGATGCACTTTTAGAGAAATCTTTCACAAAACGTCGATAATAGCTAGCTAAACCAAGAAAACTTCGAATCTCTTTTATTGTGGTAGGTCTGGGCCAATTATGCACAACTTCCACCTTACTTGGATCAACACTTATTTCACTCTTATACACGACATGACATAAAAATGTCACACTATCCAACCAAAACACACATTTAGAGACTTTTGAATTTAATTGCTTATCTCTTAAAGTTTGCAAAATCAACCTCAAATGTCGCTCGTGTTCTTTTTTACTCTTTGATAACTCTTCATCATATGTATATTTCCCACTGTTTTAGTTTTATTTATCTTCAATCATTAGTTAAATTAAGGATTTATTTGATATATTTGGTTTACTTTTGCTCTTTGAATTAATAAAATGTTATGCTTGTATTTCAGTGATTAAGTAGGAATTTCTTGTAATTTTACATTGCGTTATGTTTTAAGTGCAGTGCTGAATTTTGGCGAAAAATCAACATGATATATGTGGAGTATTTCAGTCATATCTAGAGTTCTAGATGTCCAATTAGTATCACTCAAAGTGCTAATGAAAGCTAAGATCCATATCTACAACTTTCATGAAGACACCAGGACCAAATTCAGACGCAAAAGATAAGAAAAATGCAAAATACGTCAGACAACATATGCTGTGCGCCTGGAGCGCGCTCTGCGCGCCTGAAGCGCATTTCCACACAGTCAGTACTGTTAATACGCGCCCGGAGCACAAAGACTGCGCCTGGGGCGCGTGACGCGGATCAGCAATCATAAAAACGCAATTTTTTTATTGTTTAGGGATCTTTTTGACTCTTGGGAAGTTGGGAGACTTGTGCCCTAGCAGAGAAACTCAAAGACGGCCGTTTCTAACGCCATTGAAGCAGTTTTATCAAGAATCATCCATGAATCATTCTTGTAATTCTTCTTTAATCCTTATTTTTTGTATCTCTGCCATGAGTAACTAAACCCTATTTGTTAGGGATGAGTGTAACTAGATGAAACCCTTATTTTTCTGATTTGATTTCTAGTTATATGAATGAGTTTATTGAATTATTTTTCTCATCTATGTGCTTAATGCTTTTTATTGCTTGATCAACATTAAAATGTTCTACAATTTGTATTTTGAAACGGAAGTGGACTTTACGAATGCTTGAGATGAGAAATTCATGAATTTGTAGTCTAGGGATAGATGCAGGTCAAGAAACCAATTAAATTAGTTGCAAAGCAATAGTTTACAAGAGAATTTCTATACGGTAATGCTTAATTCTAATCTTAAATCTACTTAGGAATTAGGGGTTACTTTGGAATTAAAGGTTCTGTCACTAAGACATTAGGGCAAGAATAATAAAGAGAATTCGGTAACAATTCAATAAAGGAATTCAGTAACTAGGATCAAATTAGACACCAAGGTTGGATTCGAAGTGAAACTCATCCCTGACATTTTTCTCATTATAAAAGATCAATTTTATTACTGTTCTTAATTTCAAATATTATTTCAATCAACTTGGGAACCTTTTGTTCAATTTTAGTAATTAAATATAATTCAATAGTAAAACGCAATCCTTGAGTTCGACACTCGGTACTACCGTTTTAATATTACTTGCAACGATTCAGTACACTTGTTGAAACGCTATCTCTCTTGGAATAATCAAAGATATCATCGATAAACATAATCGTGAATTGATCAAATAAGGATTTAAATATGAGATTCATCAAATCCACAAAAGTTGTTGGGGCATTAGTAAGCCCAAAAGACATAACCAGAAATTCATAATGTTCATAACACGTGCAGAAAGTTGTCTCTGTTATATCATCCCCCTTAATCATCAACTAGTGATTCCCCGATCGTAAATCAATCTTAGAAAAACATTGAGCTCCTTGAAATTGGTAAAACAACTCATCAATACAGGGTAACAAATATTTATTCTTTAAAGTTACTTTATTCAACTGTCTATCGTCTACACATAGTAGCATGGATCCATCTTTCTTCTTTACAAATAAGACTAATGCTCTCCAAGGAGAATAACTTGGGCGAATAAAACCTTACCAAAAAGATCTTGAAGTTGTTCCCTTAACTCCTTAAGTTATGTTGGGATCATACGATAAAGAGGTATGGATATATGATGAGTGTTAGGAATTAAGTCTATAGAGATCTCAATCTCTCTATCAGGTGGCAACTCAGGAAGTTCTTCGGAACTGGAAATTCACATGCTACTGGAATTTTTTCCAATTGCTCTTCAGCAACTTTTGTATCCCTTACCAAGGCTAAGAAGAACACTTGACAACCTCTTCTCATTAACTTTCTAGCTCTCAAGGCTGAGATTGGTTATGTGGTACCCAACAATGTTCTTCTTGAAACGAGAAGATTGATCGTCTCGGTATCTTAAATTTCATAACTTTGTTATGACAATCCAAAGTGGCATGATGCAAAGCCAACCAATCCATACCCAAAATCACATGAAAATCTACCAAGTCAATAACTACTAAATCTACTAGCAACACCTTGCCCTCAATAGTTATATCACAAGAACGATACACCGAATTAGCAAGCAAATTTCCTCCAATAGGTGTAGCTACAACTAAAGTCTCTTCTAAAGAAGATGAACATTTACCAATTCGAGTAGCAAACCACGAGGATACAAAAGAGTGAGTAGCTTCAAGATCAAATAAAACATGTGCATCTCTCGAACAAATTGAAAGTATACATGTAACTATTGCATTGGATGTATGAGCATCCTTATGAGTCAAAGCAAACACTCGAGCTTGACCTTTTCCTGCTTGTGCATGACCTCTACCACCAACTCCCCTAGCTCCCTACTGAGATGTTCTTGAACCTCTAACATAAGAATTTTCACTTTGTCACACAAATGCAGAATGATCCTAAGAAGATGCCAAAGTTGTTGGTGCTGATGCATATCTAGAGGATGGATGAGTCTTGTCTACATGACAATCCCTCCCGATGTAACCTACTTGGCCACATTAATAGAACACCTTACCATTACCATCTCTGGAACAATTTCCAAAGTGAAACCTACCACAAATAGAACATCGTGTAGTTGAAACAACAGAATGTCTCTGAGGGTGTGTGGACTGTGATGTTGCTTCAGAATCTGATATACGCCTCTACACTGTCCCAAAAGATTTCCCTCTATGACCACATCTTTGAGACATGAGTATTTGTTTCCCTTGATAACCAAACATAGGTCCATCACCGCGATTCGAATTGTTACTGTATGATCCTTCAACCCTTTGTTTTCGTGAATCTTGTTTATTACATTATTTTTCCTTCTATCGTTGCTCAATCTGAAGGGCCAAACTCTAAACCTCAACAAAAGTAGAACAATTTGACCCAATCACAGATCTAAATAAGTAATCCACCAATCCTCTAATGAACCTCTTGACACACGTCTCCTCAGTATAGAGTAAGGAGTGTGACTAGAGAGTTGTGTAAAATGAGCACTATTCTCTGAAAACTGTCATACCATTGGTTTGCTCCAATTACTCAAACTCATGAGCACTATTCTCTAACACTCTCTAGAAGAAAATGAGCCATGAACAAATGAGAGAACTCTTTCCATGCTACCGGAGGTGACCCCACTTGTATACCACGTGACACTATATCAAACCAATCATGTGTCATGCCTATTAGCTGAAATGATGCCAAATCTCTTAATCTTACCTTAGAACAACCCAATGCTCTCCAAAGCCTCTCTAGACTACCAATGAATTGTTATGGGTCCTTAGTTGCGCTAGACTTAGAAAAAATAGGGGTTTAAGCTTCATGAAGTTTGGTAAAGTAACCTCAATCCCCCTTGTTGCAGTCGTCATCTAATGCTCAACTTGTCTAACCTCTTGTTGACCATCGAAATTTTCATGTCCTTTATCACCCTCACGTTGTTTTCCAATGACAAACCCAACAAGTTGTTGCAAAACATGTTGTAATCCCTATAGACCAGGAGCAAACTTTTCCATGGCTGGATTTTCGCGCCTCTTTCTAGGTACCTCAACATCGGCATCCTAGCCACGTCCACCAACATTAGCTCTACGCCTATTTTGAGCATGAATTGAAACACGACCTCATTTACGAGCGCCTTGGGATTGGGCAATTGACTCATCAGCAATTTCCCATATAGTAGGATTCCTAGTCTTAGGTGACATTCTCACCTAATCAAAGAAACATTGATCAAAAATTGAACAAGACGACAAGAAAATATGGAAATATATTGATGATGAATTTAAACATATATTTAGACAACAGATAAGACTCTCATAGAGTGCTAATAGCCATTGCAAGTAAGTTGTGCCCAGGTACATAATTTACTAACAAAAGTCTATTAACACCCTATGTTTGCAGTTATTTTGGACGTACGACCGAGCTCTGATACCAACTTTGTCATGAACCAAAAACTAAACATTGTGACTAGCGCATAAGCTATACTCCTAGCATGACAAACCTATCAACTAACTTAACAATTAAGCAACTAAATCTTCCTCAATAACCATTTCAAAAAAAAATATATCATTTATTTTTGAAATTTCGACTGAGTATCCTCTATAACTTCAATGTTTCCAAATTTGTAAAATTCATGTTTAAACTTTCAATTCATTCATAGTACAAAGAACATAATATAAATATTCAATACATCTCCCAAAAGACTTTCTAGACTCAAAATAGCTGCAAATTACATCATGACTCAATAGCTTTACAAAAAAAATGTCATCGATCAAAGAGACCTACCAAAATAAATATGATTGAAAATTGAATCTACTAACAACTTGCTACTCAACTGCATGTGAATCTGAAGAAAAAAATAAACAACATGAAACGGTAAGTCACAAAGACTTAGTGAGGAGACAACAATCACCATCAACTAGAAGAGAAACACAAAAAAGGCACGAAAATTGTTTTGTAATCTTGTGGGAATTATCTTAAATAATGTTATATCAAATATATATAATTCTCAAGTAAAGTATACACATATAAAATCAATAAAGTTATAATTTAGTCGTTCAGATCGAAACATTAAAAATTTAATTAATAGTGAAGCAAAATCAAAATGAACAACCTTAAAATCATCATAGATAATCAAACAAGTAAAAATATAAATTCTTGATAACCAAAAGGCTACTTCATCTCATTGATAGTCCTTTCCTCCTAAGGGTGGTCTTTCTCATAGGGATGACTCCATCTAACGGATAGCCCTCTCCTCTCAATCCCACAATGCATCATCACCCATCAATTAGGGAGTTTACATCTCGTCAATAGCCCTCTCCTCCTACAGACGACATTTCTCATAGGGTGGCTCCATCTAACAGGTAACTCTCTCTAATCAAAACGAGGTAACTATGTGCACCTACCATCTTTAACGATTTCACAATTATAACAACGATTTTCTAAACACGTAAAAAAAAACATTTCTCATGGAAAACATATTCAAATGTATAACAATTCAATATTTAAATACTTTATAACTCATAAATAAATCAAACTATTAACATATTATATAACAAAGACCATGAAAATAATTAAGGATGAAATTGAAAAAAAAATCAAAAGTTGTGTTTCTCAATTTTTCAATAAATACTTTAATATAGAAAACAAGTAAAATAATAATTATAGCATCATAAAAATATATGACGATGATCGTCGTCTACTCACAACTATAGATAATTGATTGCGTTTGTTCTCCAACAACTCTTAGAGTATCTGACAGGACCTCAACAGACGAATTTGAATATCAAAAATATTGTCAAGACTTTAGAAAAATTATTCTAAAGTTTAGGTAACTATAAGAAACCATAAAAATCATTTAAATATACTCTAAACATAAAATAAAATTTATAAACAAAACTACATTATTTTAAATATTCTTATTAACTTTAGAGCGGTGTACTTACCTCAAAAAGTCTTAATGAACAGCTTTTGAGAAGTAAATATTTTTCTCATTCCTTGACTCACTAACTCTAACCCTAAAAATCATAACCAATATTATTTATAAGAGAAGGAATAAAAAAGTAAAAAAATAAAAATAAAAAGAAAAGAGAGAGAAAGAAGGGAGAGATGGGGTTTTGCGAAGAGAGAGAAAGGAGAAGGATGGAAGGGAAATAGAAAATGTGATTATATGAATACTGAAACTCTGCTTCTTCATCCTCAACACGCTTTGCATCTCATAAATTCTCTAGGATTGAATAAACCATCAATAGCCACACACACACACACAAAAAGCCTATAACCATCTCAACCCTTCTCCACCGAATTTTTCAATACCCTCTTTCTTAATTTTTCATGACATAACAATAAAAAAGCCGCTGAAACTCTGCTTCTTCATCCTTAACACGCTTTGCATCTCACAATCTCTCTAGGATTGAATAAACCATCAATAGCCACACACAAAGGCTGTGTAACTATCTCAATCCTTCTCCACCCAATTTTTGAATACTTCTTAATTATCCTTTGAAACAAAACACAATGTGTTCCCAAAAGACCCTTTTCAGAGTCATCAACAAAACTGTGTCTTTTCCTTCAAACCAACAACAACAACATGAACTTGCTCATAAGATTACTCAAAACCTCATCAATTCAAAAACCCCAAACTATTTTGAATCCAATAATACAGAACTTCACTCAATGATCTCCTGCATCACCCCCCATGTTACTTACCATGTTCTTTCAAACCCTATTCTCCCACCTCATTCCTGTTTATCCTTTTTCCATTTCCTTAAAACCCAACATTCCAACATTTCACTCAAACCTGACCTAAATTCCCATTTGATTCTCCTTTCGAGACTCTTCCAAGCTCGGAAATTCGCTTCCATGAAGACTATTTTGAATTCTGTGGTTAATGATTCAGAATTTGGTTGTCCGGTTTCGGGTATTGTTAGTTTGGTTGATGAATTTGAGCCACATTTTGTTGAGAAGCTTTGTGACATGTTGTTTAGGGTTTGTTCTGATAATAGGTTGTTTCAAGAGGCATTTAGGGTTTATGATTATGTGGAAGAAAAAGGGTTGGTGATTGAGGAGAGGTCTTGCTTTGTGCTTTTGCTTGCTTTGAAGAAATTCGGTGAGGTTGATTTGTGTCTTAGGTTCTTTCGTCGAATGGTTGAGTCGGATAGTATTGAAATTAGGGTTCAATCTTTGACACTTGTGGTTGATGTGTTGTGTAGGAGAGGAGAGGTTGAGAAAGCTAAGGAGTTGGTAGATGAGATGGTGGGGAAAAGTATCGTGAAACCGACTGTGTTTACATACAATACATTGTTGAATGCGTATGTTGGAAGAAAGGATCGAAAGGGAGTTGATGAGATACTGAGGTTGATGGAGAAGGAGGGAGTTGTTCGAAGTGTGGTTACATATAGTATTTTGATTCAGTGGTATTCGAGTTCTGGTGATATTGGTGAAGCTGAAAAGATATTCGAGGAAATGCGTGACAGAAATGTAGAAATGGATGTTTATGTCTATTCGTCGATGATAAGTTGGAATTGTAGGTTAGGAAATATGAAAAGGGCCTTTGATTTGTTTGATGAAATGTCTCAGAGAAACATTGCTCCTAATGCGCATACTTACGGCGCTTTGATTGGTGGTGTGTGCAAAGCAGGTCAAATGGAAGCTGCAGAAATCTTGTTGGAGGAGATGCAAAGTAAGGGAGTCGACCTAAATATAGTAATTTTTAACACAATGATGGATGGTTACTCCAATAGAGGAATGATGGATGAAGCTTCAAGGCTGCAAGGAATCATGGAGAGGAAAGGATTCAACGCAGATGTGTTTACGTACAATATTCTTGCTAGTGGTCTTTGTAAATTGCATAGGTACGATGAAGCGAAGCAGACTTTAAACTCAATGGTAGAGCAAGGAGTCGAACCAAATGTTGTGACATTCACTACGTTTGTCGAGATATATAGCAAGGAAGGAAACCTTGCAGAAGCTGAGAGGATCTTTAGGGATATGGAGAAAAAGGTAGAAGTGCCTAATGTTGTTACTTATAACACTCTAATCGATGCATATTGCAAGAAAGAAAAAGTGAAGCAAGCGCATTCGATAAAATCTGAAATGGTAAACAAAGGGTTAGTGCCAGATGTGTATACATATTCATCACTAATACATGGGGAATGTATTGTTGGCAGGGTAGATGAGGCACTTAAACTTTTCAATGAGATGGGATTAAAGGGCATAACTGGAACCGTTGCAACGTACACATCAATTATTTCAGGTTTATCCAAAGACGGGAGATCGGATGAAGCTTTTAACTTGTATGATGAGATGATGAGAAAGGGCCTAACACCTGATGATAGAGTTTTTGCTGCACTTGTTGGTAGCCTTCACAAACCAGTTACTCATGCTGCTCTTAAACAAAATGAATACGAGGAACAAAAGTAGACACTTCAGATACCTTAATAGGGTCAAATATTTGTTTGTCAAATGCACTGAGGGGAGGAAGTACGAAAAATTGGTCGATAAGGGTGTGAGATAATGCTGATTTTTTTCTTGAAGCTCAAGCAAGAAGACATGTGTTGAGGGGAAAATTTTATCTTCAAACAATACCAAATTAGAGCTTGGAAACTGGGAAAATATGCAAATATCCTGCTCTTGGTAATTCACAAACCTTCTCCTTTTCTTGGTAAACGATGCCTTGATAAGGCCATTTTTTGTTGGTATTAAATTATTTTTGCATTGCATGTAAGCAAAGTTGTATATTTTTTACAAATGTAACCATGGGATAAATTTGTAAATTTTCTTATTGTAATACTTTCTAATGCGAATCATATACTTGTGTAGATACTGTATGCAACATCTTTTGAACAGTGTGATACTTGATTAGTTTTTAGAATCTGCACTATCAATTTATAGCAAGTTCATGTCATAGTTTGATCAAACATTAGCTGTAGCAAAAAGATACTGCCACTTCATATATTCCATCAATTCTGAAACCTTTGAAGTATTTATTTCTGGATTCTTTTTCATATTCAAATTCTGAATTGGTTATAAAACCTCTGGATTTTATTATCATTTGCAGCATCAAGAAAGTGTCAGATTTGGATTCAGTTCACTCAAGGGATTTATAGCTATGTGACTATGGGATCTGAGTGAAGGTTTTATTGTTGATAATGAAGGAAGGCTGTTGTATATGATCATTGATTTCTGCTGAACATGACGGATACAAGTTTGATTTTACCTCGCCCGTTGTTTTTCGCCCACTTGCAATGTGTCAGAATGTTAGTTTTAAATATTAGTTGCAAAAATTATATAACAGATTCTACATCAACAGTTTTTTATATTGCTAAATCAAAGTATTTAATCTTTATCTTTTCTATATATTTAAAAATTCCTATTACTTCAACTTGGTATGAAAGTAGCACCATCCTTCGTGATTTGTCTTATCACTAATTTATTGTCTATTAAGTGTCATTTCAGTAGTAAGAGACTCATTTTGTAACCTCGAAGTTTAAATCTCTTTAAAAATAAGTTGTAATAATATTTTTTTCCTAATTATTTTAATAAAAGTTTGTTGTCAATTTTCTTCGCATTTGAGACTTCGAGACTATTACAATGATTATATATGTAAAATAATTTTGTAGCCACTATTTTCGGTGTCTAATTTTGTTGTCGTTGGGTGTTTAAGGAGTTAATAAGCCCTTCCTCTATTTACAACTTTCACTTTTGAAATTTCTATATTTTTTGTTTTATTAAACAAAAATATTAGTAGATGAAATTGTAAATATTTATTGTGTTTAAACTTTAAAATTCATGGAAATAATTTGAATTTGAATTAAATTAATTAATGAAATTGAGTATTTATTTATCGAATAAAATTTGAGGATATTTATTTTTAGCATTAACTTTTTAATACTATGTTCAAGTTTAGAATTAACTTTTGAATTTGTTAAAATTAATGATTTGATCGCTTTTATTAGAAGTCATTAATCTAATTGCAACTCAATAAAATTCAAATAGTTTTAAATATATATATATATATATATATAAAAATTTAAAAATGATTTATATGATTCAAATTTTCAATGCAACGAATTTTATAAAATATGTATGTAGTAAACATTATTGAGCGGTGC
>JBBPBS010000115.1:181805-203182 GCA_037974835.1 Cicer judaicum | reverse complement strand
AATATTTTATATATCTATATAATTTTAGATGAAAAAAAGATTTTAGTTTTGTTTGATTTCTTTTATATATATATATATATATAATGTGACTATTTACTACTATAATTTATATTTTAGTATTTCATTTCTTATAAAGTCAAAATTTAATTTATATATATCATTAGTGTGAATAATTTTTATATTATCGGTCAATCTTAATCGTCAAATCATTAATAATATTTAATTTTTGTTATAACTATTTCCTCTATATGATTGATTATGATATATCAAATATGTTAAAAAAGAATTACACCGATAGTACATACAAATTAAACTCATAAAGCAAATATCAACGTGTAATATGATTTAGGTTTAAATATAATGTTGATCCTCTATCTCTTACCTAATATTTTATTTTGGTCTTTTATTTATTTTTTTATTAATTATGATCCTTTATCTTTTACATGTGGTATATTTTTATATTTTCATCATAATTCTTTTAAATAATTGTATAATTAGTATTATAGACTATTAAAATCAAATATTTGATCGGTGATAAAGTTAAGTATTCAATCTTAATAATAATGTGATGAAAATAAAATAAACTCTTATAAATGTCTTTCATTTCAAAGAGTTTATATATACTTCAAAATATGCTATAAAAGTTTTTGTATGTGCAAATCTATTATTGAATTAAATAATTTTTTTTTTTTTGAAAGAATATTATACAAGATACACAAATATCATTAAATATTTCTATAACTTTTGTTATAATTGTGATACTGATTAAAATATATCACATATAAAAAATAAATAACCAAAATAATCAAAAGAAATATAAAAAATCAAAATAAATATTAGATAAAAAATAAAATATCATAATCATATTTCTATTTCTATAAGTAAAATATTAATATGTGTGCACGAGTTAAATATTCATCATCTTAATAAATAAAAACCTATTCGCCCTTTTGCAATAATTTATTTTATGGGGATTGCATCTCGGTATAAGCTCTGTGGTTAAACCAACTAATTCCATCCATTGAGTAAGGCTTGATTGATTATATAGTGACTTTATTTGTTTGTTATCTTTTTAGTCAAAAAAATTATTCGTTATATTTTGTTATATTCATTAGTTTTTACAGATTTTATTACTTTTCGTTGAGATAGGTAAATAATAATTACAGTAAATATTTTCATTGAATTTGTTTTAACTAACTAATATTAACAAAATGTCTTAGTAAAAAAAAATCTAAATTTAGTATATATTAATGGCGGCAGCGGGTACGTAAAATATCTTACAAAAAAATAAACACCAAAGCAACAACCATTTCTCAACAAAAGCACATGAAAATACAGCCATACTAGTAACAAACAATGTAAATTGAATTTTCCAGCTCAAATACAATGTCAATATATATAATCATTATTATTATTTAAATGAAAGAAGAAAAAGTAAAACAAAAACAAAAACATTAATTGAGTGCTTCAAACAAAGAAGCAAATATGGAGATGTCATATTTTGCATGTTATAATGTAACATTGAGTGCTTCAAACAAAATCTGGATGACTGATGATGTTATGATAAAACGTATTCCTCTTTTGTCTCTCCAAATTGCTTATAATATTTTGGCTTCTCGTCTTTTCTACTTCATCCTCAAGCCCCTTCATGTGCCCCTCATTGTTGCACAAATGCTTGTAAGTATATTCATATGTAATTAATTAATTAATTAATTTTTCTTTCTTTATTTTTCCAATCTCATCATCAATATATTTGATATTTGTCTTTTTAATTTAGAGATATTTACAGTTTTGAGAAAATTTATTTGTTTTTTCATAAAAGTGATTGTGTTGTCATTTCGGGTGATTAGACTCAGAATTTTCGTGCCTAAAAACATAGCATAAATGAGAGAGAAAAATATACAAGAATTTTCTGAAGTTTTTTATATTATGCAGGCTGGTTTTGCTTTGAGTCCAACACTGTTTGGAAGATTCCAACAAGTATTCACCTTGTTTTATGGGCAACATGGAATCTTAGCCATCGAAACCTTTTCAAACTTGGGAATTATGTACTATGCGTTCCTTAGTGGTTTAGAGATGAATTCAGAAACCATTTTAAGATCGAGAAAGAAAGGTACAAGCATTGCAGTTGCAGGCATTGTAACTTCAATGTTATTTGGTGTTGGACTTTTTACATTACAACACAAACTTGAAGAAAATGAAGATACCATATCACGAAAACCAAACAGAAAAAATGAAGCCTATTTGTTTTGGTGTTTAGCTCTTTCTGTCACAGGTTTTCCTGTTCTTGCAAGAATCCTTGCTAAGCTTAAACTATTATATACAAAGCTTGGCAAAGATGCATTAACAGCAGCTATGTTAACTGATGTATATGGTTGGGTTTTGTTCACATTATTGATTCCTTATTCAAACAATGGTGGAAAACCACATCTCTCAGCAATCACTACCTTGTTGTTCATAGTTTTTTGTTTTACTGTGGTGAGACCTATCCTTGTTCCTATTATTGAACACAAAACAAGCACCAACACATGGCGCAAGTCACACATATTGGATGTGTTGATGGGAGTGTTTATCTGTTCATACATTACTGATTCTCTTGGCACACATCCTATTGTTGGAGCTTTTGTATTTGGACTAATATTGCCTCATGGGAAGTTTGCTGATATGGTGATGGAAATGTCTGATGATTTTGTTTCTGGGATTCTATGTCCTACCTATTTTTCTGGATTTGGATTTAGACTCAACTTGCCTTATCTTTGGCAGCAACCAAATTCTGGTTTAATGTTGGTGATTATGCTTTTGTTATGCATCCCAAAAGTTTTGAGCTCTTTAATTGTTACTTTCTTCTTCGGTATGCCGGCTCGAGATGGCCTTGCCATTGGATTGCTTCTCAACACCAAGGGAATCATGGCAGTCATTCTACTAAATGTTGCTTGGGACAAAAGGGTACCAATTCTCTATCACAATCCTTTTTCAAATTCTTACTTGATTATGATCTGTCTTTTAAATCAAATTTGGTTTTAACTATCTTCCTTTATTTCTTTCTTTGTTTGCAGATTTTGGAGCCATATGCTTTCATGGTTATGATGATGGCTTTTGTAGTAATGACAGTGATTGTCTCTCCTTTGATCAATGCTATATACAAACCCAAATTTAGATTCATGCAATCTCAATTAAGGACAGTGCAAAAGCTAAGGTTCGATACGGAGCTTCGAGTAGTTGCTTGTGTCCACAATGCTAAACAATCCTATGGCATGATCAATGTCCTTGAAGCCATAAATGCTAGCAGAGTTTCACCTGTACATGTTTCTGCAGTTCATCTTGTTGAACTCACAAGACATGGCACTGCTATTCTTGTTTCCCAAATGGACAACACTATTGGATCACAAGCAGAGTTTGAGACAATAACTAATATATTTGAAGAATTTGCACAACAATACAATGCTGTTAGATTAGACACATCAAATGTTGTATCATCCTATGCAACTATCCATGAAGACATATACAATGTAGCTGAAGAGAAACGTGCAAGCATGATTCTTCTTCCCTTTCACAAAGAGTACATAACATCGGAAAGTTCAATAGAAATAAACAACAATGAACATTGTGAGATAAACAAAAATGTTCTTCAACAAGCGCCTTGTTCGGTTGGAATCTTCGTGGATCGTGGTCTAGGATCATTGTCAAAAAGAAACATGAAAATCATAACAATCTTCATTGGAGGGTCTGACGACCGCGAAGCGTTGTCTATCGCGTGGAGAATGGCAAGGCATTCGGAAACACAATTACATGTTATTAGGATCCTTTTGTTAGGTAAAGCCGCAGAAAAAGCAAAAGAGTTGAAAACAAGCAAAAGCAAACCTGATGGAATGTTGTCAACAGTTATGGATGATGTGATGCAGAAAGAGTTGGATGAAGAGTACATACTTTCCTTCAGGCTGAAGGCAGTGAACAATAATGACTCTATTGTTTACTCAGAGAAGGAAGTGTATTCAGACAAAAGTGAAGAGATTCCAACACTTCTGAATGAGATTGACAAACCTGGATATGACTTGTACATTGTTGGACAAGGGAGTGGTAAGAACTCACCTGTTTTTTTAAGGTTGTTGAAATGGTGTGACCATCCAGAACTTGGTGTTATAGGTGACATATTGGCTTCAACAAGTTTTGGAACACACTCTTCTGTGCTTATTGTGCAGCAGTATCTGCCAGGGAGAAAACCTGTTGTTAGGAAATGTCATCGTGAATGCAAAAGTGGTCCTGATATTTTATAAAAATATATATTAGCAAAATTAGTACTAATAGATCAATTATATGGATTGAAGAATATTGTGTATAGTTACTACAATTTTATTTCATTTTAAAATAGTATTTTACAACAACTGTTTTTATGTTTTTGTTTTTAACCTCTTTTTATGAAAGTGAAGATTAGCAACTTACACCTTTTATATTTAGATTAAAAAACCATAATTAACTCTTTTATAAATACTATTTTAATAAATGGGTAATGTTGTAATTTGATTTTTTTTTGAAATTCTGAATTTTTCTTTCGTTTCATGGCATTATTATTATCCCTTTCAAATCAAGCTGTTTACATACTTTCATTCTTTTGTTTTTGTTTTCCTCTTTTGCTTTAATAATTTTTTTCTTATTTAAAAACAAAACACCATAAGATTTTTAAATTTTAACTTTACCCTTTGTGTGTATCAGAAACACTCTATCCTTTGTAAATAAAAACTACTTTTTTTATATCAAGCATCACTTGCTTTTCACAGATTTGTAATAAATAAAATGATTACCTATTAAATATAATAGGTTCGTATTTAGAACATTCAGATTAATACAACAATAACTTCATTGTAGAATCAATTTTTTTTACTGTGGATGATGTAAAAAAAATATTTATTGTGGATTAATATAATAATAAGAGATATAAATGTTATGAGTGAAATTAAAAAATCATTTTTTATGTTCGTTTTAAAAAATAATTAAAATTAAACATACAAAAAATTACCTTTTCATTTTATTTAAAAATTTATTTTTAAATGTGAAGGTGTAAGTTGTTACTGCACACCTAAAAATTACTATTTTAATAATTAAAATAAAATTTACAAAAATTCCCTTTAATTTTAGTTATTTAAAATAGTAAAGTGTGGTTTTTTAGTATAAATAATAAAAGTGTAGGTCGTTAATTTAAACTCATAAAAAGAAATAAATATAAATTACCCTATGTATAAGCATGAAATCAAGCATGGATGGGAAGCCATTGAAATAAGCAATTGAAAAATGAAAGGAACTACCTACTAGATTCATAGAGACAACCAAAATTCAATAGTGTATTCAAAGTACCTTAGGACTCATTTTAGTTTGATTATCAACTTTTTGTATTCGTGTACTTGTTTTTATTCTATCTTCATTATTCTTAACTCTTTTAGTGAAAATAATTTTTAATTCTCCATTTCTTTGTGAGCTAATTATTTTAATTTTAAACTCTTTTGTTAGAAAATCAGAATATCGCATTGCACTCTAATTCTTTTAAACCTGTTGATATTTACGGGGAGTTTTACTTTGAATATTTACAAATAAACATTATTTTCAAAAGTAGATGTTTGTCTTCATAAAAAATGAGGATATTGTTAGAACCAAGTTGGTTTGAAGAACTATGACCCTTAGTTATTTTGTGGAAATAATTTATTATGCTAATAAATTCATTTAAGTGTGCATACCCTTTATCATGAACTTTAAAGACTTTATGTTGTATTCTCTAATAAATAGAAAAGAGAAACAAGGAAATCAAGTCAATGCTCTGATAAATGTGTATGACTCTAATAAATGTGTTCTCAACGTGCATCTGTTGAATCTAATATTACAAGGTCACTTTGATAATTTTGCATCTAATAATTATGGCAAACTAGTTGGTTGTTTGGTTAATGCATCAAGTCAACCCTATAATAAAAAAATTCAAGTTTGTTAAGTCAAACATTTGAGCCCATAACTCTGTAGAACTCAACATGCTCTACTCATCAAAGTTGGGATTTATCATATGATTGAAGAAACGCATGACATCCTTTGTATTTTCTATCGCTTCTATCAAGATACGATGAGTCAATTATGAAAACAAGTTTAGACAAGTTCTTAAATGTTGATTCAAGATATCTGAAGATTCGTTGTGAGTCATTATTTTACATGTAGATTTCATGTATTCACAACAACAGTCACAAACTCTAATGACTTTGAAGTCTCTATAAAAGGACTTGTGATCTTTACTGCAATATATAGACATACGAAAAACCTATTGTCATCATATACAACAACTCGTGAAAATTCTTGTATTAGTTCTAAGTGTTGAGAAACCTCAAATATATTATGAGAGAATACCTTGTAAACTTTCTCTTTTGAGAGTTATGTAGGAAAAACATTTTAAACAATCTTTGCAACTTAGCCCAGTATTGGTTGTTATCTTCAACAACTTAAATGTACTAAGTAAGAAGGTTGAGAATGTTAGATAATGTTATTATATATTAGTAGTAAGGGTATTTTAGATATTTTTATTCTCCTGTATATATACTCATTGTAACCCTATTAACTTAAGTTTGGTTTGTTCTATGTTATGAAACCCTATAGTGGTTGTCTCTCTTCTTCCTTTTTTCATTGTTAACATGGTATCAAAGAGCTTTGGTTGATTTTGGGATCTACTATAAAGAAGAGATAGACTATTTTGATAGCAAAGGCAACCACTAAAAGAGCAAAGAGAAGAGTAACCCTATTCCCGATTTTGTTAAATCAGTCTCACAAAAATATTGATTGCACATTTGTTAACCGTTGGATTGGGCTGATTTTTGAACTGCAGGTTTGCAACATTCAGGTATTCGTCTTCAACGATCGGATCGGCAAAACAACGTTTGTAGGAGAGAATTCGTGCTCGCACAACACCAGATTATCCTTAATTTATTTTGTCTCAGTGATTGTGTTTGTCGTATTTTCCTGTCATTAATTGTAATTGTTGGTGCTAAGATGATTCTCTTCAAGTACATTGGAAAACACATTGTCCGAAATTGGGGAGAGCACACAAGAAGAATTTTAGGGGGCCATCATCCAATGTTGTTGCTTCTTCTCCTCCTACCATTAACTCTAGTTCTGATTTTGTATACTCATCTGAGACTACTTCCCAAATATGTGATATTGTAGAACAGCTTCAAAAACTTCTTGTCACTCAATCACATGCCATGTCTGCCACCTCTTCTAAAGGTTTGAACTCCTTTGGTATGTCAGGTATATCTCCTTCCATACGGATTCTTGATTCAGGAGCATCTCATCATATGACATACAATGATAAATCTTGTATCTGTGAAACCTGTCTCGTCTGTGTCGGTAATGACTACTGATGGCACTCCTATGCCACTAGCAGGCGTTGGTTTTGTCTCCATGCCTAACATGTCTCTTTCTGATGTTTATTATATTTCTAATCTTACTTTGAGTCTTGCTTCTGTTAGTCAAATATGTGATCTCGGTTATTCGGTTATGTTTTCTTTCCACTTCTTGTTGTGTGAAGGATCCATATTCCGAGAGGCTGATTGGGACAGGTCATAGACAAGAGGGACTTAATGTTTTGAATGACCTGCGACTCCCAGATATTGCAGCCTCAACAACTATTGCTGATTTATTATCTAGTTTTCGCTTGAATTCCTTATCTTCTAGTTTTTACTTATGGCATTCTCGCCTTTGACATATTTCTGCTTCTAGATTAAAATATTTGACTTCTACTGGAGCCTTAGGAAAGTTACAAGCCTGTGATATCTCAGATTGTTGTGGTTGTAAACTTGCTAAACTTCCAGCTTTACCGTTTAGTAAAAGTGTTTATGTTTCATATGTGCCCATTGATTTAGTTCACTCTGATGTTTGGGGTCCATCACCGGTTCTCACCAAAGGTGGATCTAGATATTATGTTTCGTTTATTGATGATTACACTCCTTATTGTTGGGTTTATCTTATGAAAAATTGATATGAATTTTTTGACATTTATCATATGTTTCGTGCAATGGTCAAAACTCAACATATTTCTATTATAAAGTGTTTTCGTTGTGATTTAGGTAGTGAATATACCTCTAATAAATTTTCTGAATTACTTGCTTATGATGGCACTCTCCACCAAACATCTTGTATTGATACTCCTCAACAAAATGGAGTTGCTGAAAGGAAACATCGTCATATTATAGAGACTGCTCGTTTCCTTTTGTTGTCCGCTTCAGTTCCTAGTGAGTTTTGGGAATAAGTAGTTTTTACTGTTGTTCATGCTATTAATATAATTTCACCCTCTATCATATCAAGTTTGTCTCCCTTTGAAAAATTGTATGCTTCTACCCCTAATTACTATTCTTTGAAACTTTTTGGTTCTACTTGTTTTGTTCTTCACCCTCAAGTAGAGCGTCGTAAGTTGTCTTCTCGTTCAGTCATGTGTCTTTTTCTTGGTTATGGGGGTGGTCAAAAGGGTTATCGTTGTTATGATCCTCATACAAGAAAACTTTATATATCTCGTAATGTTGTTTTTCTTGAGCACATCCGTTTTTACTATGTTTCCTCTGATTCTCAAATTATTAAGAGTTATGAACTAACCCATATTGATCCATTTGGTCCTAATGATAACGCTTCTAGCGATTGTAATGTTGAGAATTGTAGGACAAATACTACTACTCCATATGATGACATCCCTCTTGTCCCCTCGGCTGTCCAACCACCTCCTGCGATTGTTGATCCTCCTCGTTACCCTTCTCGTCAACGTAAGTCTACTCAATTACCTGATTTTGTCTATTCCACTTACTCAGCTTTGTTTTCTTATTTCTTAACCTTTATTCACAGTTTATATGTGCCCTCTTCCTATAAATAGGTTATTCTTGATCCTCTTTGGCACCAGACTATGGCAGAAGAATTATTTGCATTGTACAAAACTAACACTTGGGAATTAGTACATCTTCCTCCTGGAAAATGTGTTATTTGCTCTTGTAGCCAACATGACCATTATTCGTACTCTTATTGTAGTTACATATATTCATTAATGGCATATTTCCCAAATGGATGTCAAAAATGCTTTTTTAAATTGTGAGCTTCATGAAGAAGTCTATATAGTCCCTCCACAAGGAGTTTCTCATAATCAAGGGGAAGTATGTAAGTTAAAAAAAGCTCTATATGGTCTTAAACAGGCTCCTCGAGCTTCGTTTGAGAAATTCTCTATTGTGATCACTTCACTTGGTTTTCGCTCTAGTGAACATGATTCTGCATTATTTATAAGGTCCACCACTTATGTTGATGATATGATTATTACAGGTGATGATACTAGTGGAATCAATGAGTTGAAATTGCAGTTAGCGAAATAGTTTGAGAAGAAGGACTTGGGAACTCTTCGCTATTTCTTGGGGATTGAAGTTGCCTACTCTCCTATAGACTATCTTCTTTCTCAATCCAATTACATTGCCAACATTCTTGACCAGGCTCGTATTTATGATACTAGAGCAGCAAATACTCCTCTTGAGTTGAATGTGAAATATGCTCCCTCGGATGGTGTTCCTTTACCAAATTCCACTTTGTATCGTACTTTGGTTGGTAGCTTAGTGTATCTCACGATTACCAGACCTGACATTGCTTATGTTGTTCATGTTGTTAGTTAGTTTGTTGTCTCTCCTACTACAATACATTGGGTAGCAGTTCTTCAGATTCTTCATTATCTTCGAGAAACTCAATTTCAAAGCCTTCTCTTCCATCTTCATCCTCATTGGAGTTACGAGCTTATTCTGATGCTGATTGGGCTGGTGATACCACAAGTCGTAAATCTACAACATGATTTTGTATCTTTCTTGGAGACTCTCTTATTTATTGGAAGAGTAAGAAACAAGACATTGTCTCTCGCTCCTCTATAGAAGCTGAGTATTGTGCTATGGCATCCACAACCGCTAAAATAATTTGGTTGTGTTGGCTTTTGTCTGATATGGGTATATCTCTTTCTAAGTCAACTCTGATGCAATGCGATTACAAGAGTGCTATTCAAATTGATCACAAATCGGTCTTTCATGAACGCACCAAACACATTGAAATTGATTGTCATCTTACTCGTCATCATCTTCAGCATAGAACCATTACTCTACCGTTTGTCTCCTCATCTTTACATATTGTTGATTTGTTCACAAAGATGCATTCCATTAAACATTTTTATTTTTTAGTTGACAAACTCTCAATGCTCCATGTTAATTCATTGTGAGTTTGAGGGGAGATAATAGATAATGTTATTATATATTAGTAGTAAGAGTATTTTAGACATTTTTATTCTTCTGTATATATACTTATTGTAACCCTATTAACTTAAGTTTGGTTTATTCTATGTTATGAAACCCTAGTGTGGTTGTCTCTCTTCTTCCTCTTTTCATTATTAACAGAGAATACTTGAACACAATTTGATTGACTTGTAGGTGTTCAATGGACGTGTGATACTTTTGGTGATTATGATTAATGGATTAAATCTTTTTAGGGTGAAAGGACTATATGTAACTGTCATATTGATGGTCAACCAAGATAACTTAACTTGTGTTTCCTCCCTTTATGTAAGACCCTTAATTTTAAATCCTAAATTATACAATTTTAGGGTATGGTGTGTAGAATTTCTCAGACTTTTAGCCAATTTTTGGTATTTAGTGGGTTAAATGCCAAAAATATATTTTTGGAAATTGGATTAAAATTATTTGTCGAAGAATAATTTATTTAGACTACGAATAATTTAATTCTGGATAGTTTAGTTAAAAATATCACTTGTTGCTGAAAATCTATCTTTCAATTGAGTTGCAACGAGAATAGATATTTTTATTTAATTAGATTGGGATGTGAATGAGGTGAGGTGTGTAAGAGTTGTTTGATATTCGTTTGAGTTTAGTTTTAAGTATAATATATATATATATATATATATATTGGAAAGGAAACGGAGAAAAGAAAAAGAAACAGAGGAAGCTTTCCATCGCAAACCATTGCCCTTCTTCCTTCTTTCTTTTCCATTTCTTTTTCGTTCTTTGGCTTCAAGAATAGAAACCCAAGGATTAGTGGGTAAGAAAGCAAGGATTTTTTCAGCTTCATACTTCCTCGTTGTTTCGAAAACAAAGAAAAACGGTGTTAGGGATTTCAAAACTGTCAAACACAAACCTCCACGTTTCATCTAGATCTAAGCTTCGTTTCGCAAAGAGATAGAAGGGAAAGTTGCTCACTACCATGCTACGGTGCTAGGGAACCAACTTTGGAAGCGACGTTACGAGCAAAGATTTTACCGGATTTACTCGCGGTACCGTAATCGCACGTTAAAGCTAACGTGAAAGTAAGGGGCTCCTTCCAAACTTTTAGTTTGCATTTAGGGACTTATCTATGGTTGTGTGGAAAATAATTTTGTTAGGGTTAAAGTGTTGATTTGGGGAAAATGAATTTAACTCATTTATGTATGATTTTGAGTAAATGAAATTTGATGTGATTGAGTGGTATGTTGTGATGACTTGTGTTCATCGCATTTGAAGTGCTCTTAAATGATACTTATGAAATTTGAGATGTGTTTGGTTGGATTCTGCGGAAAGAATGAATTGATGTGATTTGGTGTGAACTGTGGATTGGATTTGATAACATGTTTGAGTTTGTTTTGTGTGAAATTTGAAAACCATTAGAGTTAAACTAGCATTAAGAATGGGGAATCTCTTAATGTCTATCTTTACTTAATGTTGTCGTGAAAACCATTAGAGTTAAATGAGTATTAAGGATGGGGAATCTCTTAATGTCTCGTTTACTTAAGGTATGTTTGTGAAAATCGTTTAAGTTAAATGAGTATTAAGAATGTGGAATATCTTAATGTCTTATTTACTTAATGTGTGTTTGTGAAAATCATTTAAGTTAAATGAGTATTAAGAATGGGGAATCTCTTAATGTCTCGTTTACTTAATGTGTGTTTGTGAAAATCGTTTAAGTTAAATGAGTAATAAGAATGGGGAATCTCTTAATGTCTTATTTACTTAATGTGTGTTTGTGAAAAATCGTTTAAGTTAAATGAGTATTAAGAATGGGAAATCTCTTAATATCTTTGTTTACTTAATGACTGTCGTCCGAATTGTAAGAGTTAGATGGGTATTAAAAATGGGGAATCTTTTAATATCTGCCTTTACTTAATGGTGTTTATCCGTGAGAGACTACACTCTGGTAAATTGTGTTTGTTCGTGAGAGACTACATGGGTGTTTTGTCCGTGAGAGACTACACCCTGATAAGTTGTGTTTGTTCGTGAGAGACTGCACAGGTGTTTGTCCGTGAGAGACTGCACCCTGGTAAATTGTGTTTGTCCGTGAGAGACTGCACATGTGTTTGTCCGTGAGAGACTACACCCTGGTAAATTGTGTTTGTCCGTGAGAGACTGCACATGTGTTTGTCCGTGAGAGACTACACCTTGGTAAATTGTGTTTTTCTGTGAGAGACTGCACAGGTGTTTGTCCGTGAGAGACTACACCCTGGTAAATTGTGTTTGTTCGTGAGAAACTGTACGTTTAGGATTTACGCCTCTCGCAGAGGGTTTTATTTGGAATTGTGTGATAGCATGTTTTATAAGTGTTAAGTGTTATGTTTTGGAATTATGTGATAGCATGTTTGATTGGAAAACTATTTTGAAGCTCATAATGTTGTAGTGATTGTGTTGAAATTGCAAAGTGTTATGATTTGGAGTTGTGTATGAATGTGATTGAGTTAGTTTATGTATTTTTGGAAGAATAAGCAGGGAAATCGATTTCCCAATTGATTTGATGAGTTACAGGGACTTCGCTAATTTGACAAAATCGATTTGCCAATCGATTTTGTAATATGTTTTTCAAAACCATTTAAGAAATCGATTTGGAAATCGATTGGTAGGACTCCTGTTTTCTTGAATCTTGAAAATATATTAAAACAATCGAGTTACCAATCTATTTGGCCATTACAGTAGCTCAGCTATTTGGTCAAAATCGATTAGGCAATCGATTGGATTTGTTATAGGGGCTCAGCTATTCATTCAATCGATTGATTTAAGCCCAGAGTTCAGATTTTTCAAAACAACCTTCAAGCAATCGATTTCCCAATCGATTGGCTTAGTAGAAATTCTTATTTTAAGTTAGATAATCGATTGCTCAATTGATTTATCAATTTTTTGGTCAGTTATGTATTACTTAATGGATTGAGAACTTTATTTTGATTTCATTTTTATTTGACAAGTATTATATGAACTTTTAGCATATGGAAAACCCCTTTAAGGTGCATGCTAAGTTGAAAGGGTATTTTGTGCATTTAAAAACTTAAATGTTATGTGTTAATTGTTAATTTCGGTTGGTGACCCTTTACAACTATTATGGAAATCTGGGTTTTGCCCTCAGATAAGAGCCAGGATAATCATACCGGTCCGTACCCTACGGATGGGAATGTAGATGGGAACACTTGACTGAAGCTATGTCAGGAGGATCTTACGGGGCGCGTGGAGATCACTCAAGACGTATACTTTTTTTGTTTATAGAATGATCAGATTAGGTTGACATAGAGGGAACATATGTCTTTATTTTGGATTGCGTTTATTTTAAATTGGAAGATTGTATCTTTACTAATATTGTCAGCATGACATCTTAATGGATTCCATGTACCACTGGCTGTTGGGTAAATACTTTGGACTCATATATCAAAAACTATTCCGCTGCGTATCAATTATATTGACTTATATAATTATCCAAAGGTATTTTACCTAATTATTCTCTATTTTATTTTAATTGATTTTGAAAAAAAAATACACCGTCGCTTTAAAAATAAGGGTGTTACACTTTATCTCTTTAGTTGTTATTTTTATTACGTTATTTTTATTTGTTTTAAAAAAAAAAATTAAAACCTTAAAAAAACACAATTCAAACTTCTTTTTCTTGTTTTTTTTTTCTTTCTCTTTTCATATTCTACATGCAATTTTTATCATTCACCATCTTTTGAAGGTATTCCTCTCAATTTAAACGGGCACTCTCATTTTTTGATACATGTACGCCTTATAGGTTTACGATTTTTCCAAATTATATATTTGCCACTTTTTTCACAACTAAGAATTAGCTTTGCCTTTGTACTTGATCATATTATGAGTGTTTCATACCTAGAGATGACAACAACATCGCCATTTTCTCTCCCATCTTTTCTTGCTCATTTTATCAAATCATCCCTTGCAACAAACACTTGTAAAAATAAATAAATACATAAATAATAACATTATGAACTATTATTCTATAAAATTACAAGAAGAAAATTAAATAACTTACCTTGCAAGTGGTAAAAACATCAATTGAATCGACTAACTGTGTGTTTTGATGTTCAATAACGTCATCTATAATGTTAATATTTTCTTCATCGATGTTCGTCTACTATTGAGCTGAACAATAGTACAACCAATATGACCTAGTTGCTTAGGCCATGGAAGGCCCAATATGAATTATTTTAAATCTATAATAAAAATAAAAAAGACCAATTTTATAATATTTTTCCTCCACAACATTCTCACAATAACCTTTTTCTCTCATTCATTTGTAATTTAATATATTAATTTTAAAATTACAAATCTTTCATAAAAAATAAAATTGATGCATTAACAATAAAGCATTTAGTGCATGATTGTATTTTCATCTATATTACATAATGTATTCATGTGTATTGTTAGTAATACTCGCTACTTTTGTAAAAAAAAAATAGCAATCACATATGTATAAAAAAATCAATTACATATTAAATCACGCCAAAAGATTTAAGTGGCCCATAATGAAACCATAAGCAACATAATAATTAACTATAAATTCTAAATTGCACATTATTTTACTATATATACCTACAAATTTAAACTACAATTATTATTATTATTATTATTATTATTTTATCATAATGCTTATGATTTTAAAATCCTCTCATTGAAATAACATGTATATCTTCCTCACTCCCTAACTTAGGTAAGAACATGCAACTATGACATGTGAACAAAGAACATGTATAGCCTGAAATTTTTCACAATCACACTATTTTCTTTAAAGGTTGACTTCAAAATGACCAATTGGTCGCACCTCTCTTGGGTTTACTGTGTCATGCACCATGAAAGAATAATAATTTCAGTCGAATTGCATGACTTGGTGAGTATTAGATTTACCAACTTCATATTTAATCTTGTCCATGCAATCGTCTGTGTATACTCGACCAGAAACTAATGATGTCTGATGTTGTTGTCCCCTTTCTACATATAAAACTCCCAAACTATAGTATGTTGATTATACCAAAACAGTGATAGGGAGATTGCGTGTACCCTTGAGCACTGCGTTGATTGACTCGGAAATGTTTGTTGCCATGTGTCCTCATCGTCGACCTTGAGAATATGGCATAGTCCATTGTTCTGGGGGGATATTATCGATCCATCTTAAAGCCTTTGGATTTGTCATCTTGATTTCATTGCAGTAATATTTGCATGATGGCTCATTTAATGCATATCCTGTTAGAAATGATGTAAAAATTATCAAATATGATAAAGTGATAAGTGGAAAATATACTAAGAAGAATTAGATCATTACTCATACAAATAAGTTTTCTTTGGAGTTCCTTGTCCTTGAACTCTCTCATGAATTTTTTTACAATGTGTCGGATGCAGTACACATGTGTTGACGGAGGATCATGCCAACCATTATCTGTATTACTATAAGCATTTTTAATGGATTCATGTTTATCTGAAATCAAACAAACATCGACTTGTGGTGTTACATACCTTCTTAGTTTTTTTTAAAAAAAAATCTCCAAGCACATCATGTCTCACCTTCCACAAGTGCATAAGCAATGAGAATTGTATTTTTGTTTCCATCTTATTCAATAGCAAGCAAAAGAGTTCCCTTGTACTTATCATACAACCAAGTTCCATCCACTAAGACAGATGGTTTACAAAATTTAAACCCAAATATGCACAGAGGGAAAGCCCATAATAGTCGTTTGAAATTTTTTGACCACTATAATAGAGTACTATCAGAATATGCAAGTGATACTTTCATTTCCATAATAATTCTTGAAAGAAATTTTTGCATAGCCAACAACCACCTTGGAAGGTCATAGTAAGACTTTTCCCAGATCCCATAAATTGTTTCAATAACTTTGTTCTTTGCTATCCATGTCTTTATATAGATGATTGTGTAGTTGTATCGTTCCCCAATATGTGCAATGATCACCTTCACTTTAATTGATGAATTAGCTTTCAAAAGTGACTTTATGCTTTTGCATATGATGTTAGATTCAAGCTTGGTATGATCTTGTGACATAAAGGAATTTGCATAATTGTGGGGCCCCTTCAAACGACCAATCACCCATTGCTTACATTTTGGCTTAACGAAGTCCTGCATTTGAACAAGTATAGTGGATTCACACATTTAATTATATACCTGTATTGATCAGATTGCACTACACGGTAATTGAGGGAATGTTTTATATGATAATGCTTAATTGCAAGTTGACAATCTGGTTTGTTATTAAACTTCACTCCAATCTCAAGAGATGTATCTAATGGAGGTATTTCATTCGATGGCATATCAATTTCGGAGGATTGGTAAGCATAATCCAAGTTTAGATTTCGCGTATGGAATGGTGGATCGTATGTCATTTTAATTACATGAGGTGCTGGCTCTAGATCGTAGCCATTGTCATCGTCCTCGTCCTTGTCCTCATCCTCGTCCTTGTCAAAGTACGTTTCTTCTTCACTCTCCTCACTTATTTCTTGTTAATCAAAATCAACCATATCACCTAGTGGAATATACGGTTCAGGTTGAGATGGTTCATGTTGAGATGGTTCAGGTTCAGATGTTTCGACCTGTTCAAAGTATGGTTCGGTTTGGTTTGGTTCAGGTTAGTAAGATTCATAATTTTGAAAAGAATAAGTGTTTTGTGTTTGAAAATGGTATGCAGAGTGAGGTGTGGTTGAGGATGATGATTGACCAACATCGTATATTGGATTACCATCCTCAAACGTGACATATAACTCAATAGATCCGAGTTGCGACCACTATTTATGAACATCAAACATGTGTTCAACATCTTCGTCGTCTTCCACATTTAACAATTCATAATGAAGTAGGCCTTGTCCAAATAAGACAGGGTGTCAAAAAATTATATTAGACACCTTATTTTCGAACTTCAACTTTCCTCCAATTTTTTTCTTCAAGTAAGTAAAGTTGCATCCAAAATGAACTCAAATAGCTTTTTTTCGTCACTTTTGAAATATTTACCAATATCTTGTCTTTCACATATTTTACCATTGTAATAAATGACAAAAACTATATTTTTTTGTGTCATTGATATGAAAATGAGATATTGAGATTGATATGAAATGCAATGAAAATAATATATCATACTTATACACAATTAATTGTGATACATGCAATCCTACCAACACTTTTGATACACCGCCAATATACAGACGTGCATGCAAGGCATCCTTACAAGTCGCTTTTTCCAAAGGCGACCTCGTGACACATCCTTTGGCAAGTCGCCATTCCAAAAAGCGACATTGTGACAAGCTACTGCAAGTCGCCATTCCATAAGGCTATCAAGAAAACTGCTTTGAGAAATCGCCTTACCAAATGGCGATTTAGATGGAATCAAAATATGAATATATTCTTACATTGGGAAGTTGCAAAAATGTGATCATATTCAGTATTCTTCGTCTAGTCTAATCATTGCCATCATGTTCAGTCTTCTCCGTCCATAAGTGTTTATTTTTCGAAGTGCTTGTTGTGTGAAGCTATGCATAGTATTTTATTGGTCATTCAACGTGTTGTCTTGTTTATAAATAGGCCATGTTTATGATCATATTTCTTCACTATTCTTTATATTTCTTAACAACTTCACTCTTCTTTATATTTTCACTCTTCCACTCATTATATTTCTTATTTGCTCTTTATATTTCATCTAAATGGCTTTGTTATGGAATGATGATAATCATAGATCAGTGCTACACCACATTCAAAATTTTATAAGCAATACAATACTTTATGTTATATTTTTAATATTTTCTTATATATTTTATATTAAGTTTCATTTTAAAATATAGTTTTATTATAATTCTTGTAAATATAGGATTCATCTCATTCTAATATCTTCAAATATATTTTTATTCCTTGCTTATTACAAGATTCATCTCAAAATTTAAGATCACTTAGCCATAAACACATCGCATCAAATTCTTTAGTAATTCCATTGTTGAATCAAGTCGGGTGTGGTAACGTATCACAAATAGAAAGTTATAAAATAGACAATTCACTTATTACTGCTTTAGTTGAAAGATGAAGACCTGAAACCCACACGTTTCATCTTCCAATAGGTGAATGTACCATAATATTAGAAGATGTTGTGATGCTACTTGGCTTACGTGTTGGGGGTAAAGTTGTAACTTGATCAACTATGGTATCATAGAAAAATTATTTTTTATATTTGTTAGGAGTCATGCCACATAAATCTCAAAGAAAAGGGAATTTTATAAAATTAAAATGGCTAAGAGAAATATTTTCAATGTTAACTCCATAATCATCTAATGAAGAAATAATTATACATTGTAGAGCATACATTTTAGAATTGATTGGTGACATATTAATGCCTGACAAATCCCACAACATAGTACATATTATGTGGTTGCACTTGTTGAGAGATTTGCGAGAGACGAGATAATACAGTTGGGGTTCAGCGTGCTTGGCAACACTTTATAGAGAATTGTGTCGTGCATCTGAACCCGGTGTTATGTCGATTGGTGGATGTTCACATCTACTTCAAACATGAGCATGGTACCATATGTCATTTCTTGCACCAATAAGTAATCTTGAGCCTCATTTTCCGTTCACAAAAAGGTAAATATAAAAAAGTTAAATATTATATTTATAAAACTATTAATTAATTCCCTAACATTCAAATTTATTTTCGTAGATAAAGTGGAAAGGGTATGAAATTTAGCGATACACCTCGCTATCATATCACTGGATATCGATAAAAAATGGATCACATGACCGTTAACGATGTAATATATTAAAACATTACTTTATTTCTATTATTTTATTTTTCTTATGCATATATTACTAACAAACGTGTTATATATCATTTTCTCTATAGGCCAGATCTACGTCTAACATACGATCATCCATAAGACAATTGGCTATGGAATGCATCTACATATTTGATTTGTTTCTACATAATAGAAATGCATCAAACTGATAGAGTGAAACTACAATTTAAACTATCTCAAGAAATTCCACATCGTTCGAGGAACATGAGAAAATATCATAAGGTAGATTTGCATAAACAAGTTGACTATACTTTGACATTATTCTACGAAAATGAGAACAAAAATAGGATGAACGAGATAATCATATTTTTCATGGTCAACCTCTAAATGTTGAATTTAAACCAAGTTATGAATACATGATTTGGTTTTGCAAAAATTAAACAATTTATTTATGTAGAAATCCAATTGATTTATCCTCGTGTCAAGTCACCCCAACCTCCACCACAATCCAGCCGATATTTTTTTCAAGAATCAATGTCCAAGACAACACAACAAAATCAATATTATATATCAACATCTCCTGACACTCAATCGCCTCCTCATACTTTTACCTACCCACCACATCCTTATACTTCTATCCACACACCACATCCTCATACTTTTACCCACGCACCACATCAATCTTACAGGTTCACGCCAGTGGAACAATTTAATTTTGACAGCCAACAACCACATCAAGAAGACAATCGTCGACTATCCTTTGCATCAAGCAAAGAAGAATTGTTATATAACACGTTCGACACTCGTCATAATACACCTTGAGTCCACTTCCAAGTTACTGAATAATATGTGTCAGCAAAACTTTCAAATTCCAAGCTTTAGAAATGCATATACTCCGTTGAGTCAAATATCCAACTGGACTCAAGGTCGAAGTAGTTCTTTTGCACCACTTCCTCCTAAACATCTTCAACAACAATAAGACGAAGATCAAGAAGAAGAAGAAGAAACTCGTGATATACCAAGGTGTCGTCAAAATCTCGTACGTGTGAAAAAACCTCGACAATGTGGTACTGGAGGCGACATTAATTTTATCTTAATTTTTGTAAAATTTGTGATGTTTTTTATGAATAAATTATGTAATTTAAAATTTTATCATAATTTAAAATTTATATTTATGTATTTTTATGAATTATATTAATTATATATATATATATTATTTTTATTATTTTGATAAAAATTAATTTTTTATTTTAAAATCTTTTAGGAAGTCGCCATTCCAAATTCTAAATGGTAATTTGTAATTAAAAAAAAAAGATAATTTAATATTTAAATTTTAAAAGAGAGTAGTTTGATCATATTTTTTTAGGAAAAATGATTTTTTTAAAAGAAAAAAAACCTCTAACTTCATGTTTACTTGCTCTCTTTTTTGTTATTATCTTATATCAATATTATTTCATTTTCTACTTTTTTTAGTTACGAAGTTATAGCAGAAGACTCTAATCTAAACATCATGAAAGTTGTTCCACTTTATGAACATCTTACTAAGTTGCGAGACCGGATTGGTTTAACCACCTACTTTCCATATATCATATATTATCCTAAACCGTTTTTGGTTTAAAAAATAAATTATTTTATTTAGATTCAATGGACCAATTACAATCGAATCAAATATTTTACTTCTTCTTTATCTTAATATCATATTATAAATAAAATTTTAATTTTTTAACATTCATAATATATAATATAATTATTAAGTTTGCAGTGTTGTTTTTTATGAATATTATTATTTAAATTATTAATTATAATATTTTATTTAATTATAAAATTTATTTAAAATATCTCATATAATTTATATAAATTTTTTATATTTTAATATTTACAATTTTAGTTTATCTATTTACATTAGAGTAACAATCATAAAAGAGTGATATATAATAATAATAATAATAATAATAATAATTATAATAATAATAATAATAATTAATAATTTGAATTTTTAATGTTATTTATAATATATATTTTTATTAACTTTATTTAATAATAATTTTATATTAATATATACATATATAACTTATAAAAATAAAATTGAATCTATATTATATCGTTTTATTTATAATTATACTAATATTCAAACTTTATAATTTATATATAAATAATTATTTTTTTACCTCACGGCTATACTCAACTATACTATTTATATATATTAATAATAATTTTTAACATAAACGATCTATAAAATTTTACCATGTAAGGTATACCCCAATTTAAAAAGTAATATACCACATAGTAGTTTCCCAAAATACATAGAGAAACAAT
>JBBPBS010000115.1:149479-181520 GCA_037974835.1 Cicer judaicum | reverse complement strand
ATATTAAATTACAAATTTATAAATACTGATATCAAATTTAAAATTAACACATTTAATAATTATCTATCGTATATTTATATTATTAAATTAAAAATTATTATCATATAAATTATGTTTATACAGTGACATTAATATAAAATTATGATATATAAATGACTTACATCAAAATTTATATTTTATAAATTTTATTAAATGCGTTATTTTTATGTATTTCAGTGAAGAAATAAATATATTTTATATTAAATCAAATTTTATAAAGATAATCTATGTAATAGTAATTTCACTACAACAATTAATTTTGATTTTATAATAATACAACTATGCAATTAAGAATTATTAGAAGTTCACAATATAAATTTATTTATTTTTTCTCAAATAGCTTAGTGTTATAATATTACGTTTGAACTCAAACATATGTCTATTAATGGTTTTGTATTTTATCAACTTAGCTGTATAAACGAGACAATTTGTAATATTTTATATTTTACGTCTATACAAATTAAATTCATAAAAATTGTTTATAACTTCAATTTTTTATTTTACAAAATAATTATTAAGAGAAAACATTTCCAAAAGTAGAAAATAGATTAATTTTGATTATTGATCTATTTGAATGGAATTGAGTGGAGCTTATTGGAGAAAAGGGTCACACAGTACACACACGCAGCATCATCGTATCATCATAGCAGCAATTTCCATCCGCAGAGAGAGATTTAAACAAACAAACAAATCTCTCTCTCTCTCTCTCTCTCTCTCTCTCTCAGATCTCTCTCCCACCAATTTCATTTCGGATCTGAATTGACGGCGTTAGGGTTTTGAAGGGTTTTTTCATTTTCTTCAATGGCTACACCCTTTCCCATTCCTCTCACCGCTGCTCAGGTTCATCCATTTCTCTTCTTATTCTCTTTCTTCAATTTCTCTGAATCGTGAAACCCTAATTAATTGATTCGTTTTTCTTCGTTTAGGTTGGGACTTACTTCGTGGGACAGTACTATCACGTTCTTCAGAATCAACCTGAGTTCGTTCATCAATTCTACTCTGATGCTAGTACCATGCTGCGTATTGATGGAAATGCTAGAGAAACTGCCACTGCAATGCTTGTATTCATTCTTTCTCTGTTACCCCTATTTTTTTTTTTTGGTGTTTTTTCAGATGATTGATTTTTTGTGTGATTAGAATTTGATAGTAGTGAAAATAGGAATGAGGTTAGTGTAGGAGTAGGTCTTTTTAGTGTGTGCCTCTTGTTAGAAGAATTATATGGTTACTTTTTCATTTTGATTCGACTAGTGTTAAACACATCTATGATGATTGTGTGTTTCACTTGCGGGTTTTTTAAGTTGGCGAAAATAGGATTAAGAATTTAATGAATGTGTGTTAGAAATAAATTTTGTCCTGTAGTCAGTCTCGTTTTTAGTGTATATGCTGAGATAAAGATTATGAATTGATTTTATTGCTATGGAGTAAATTTTGTTGTGTTTTGTGTATTATTATATTGATTAACGGAAGAGATGACGTGTTGGATTATAGAAATGACTTTTTGAATTTTAAGAGTCTTAACTGGGTTTTCACGGTCGGATTCGGGTCAAGAGCATGGTTCTTAATCATGGTTGTTACAAGTATTGTGGTCATTACAACATTATGTTCTGTTCTTTTAATTTTAATTGAAATATTAAATGTTTCCTCCACGCCAGCGGTATATGTGATTATGTGGCTGGCTGCGGCCTCAATTTTGTGATTGCATCAGGTGACGTGGCATACAATTTAAAACCAATGTTCAAGAAATTCAAAATCTTTGCATTTAAAATAAACTGGATTTAAATTATGATTAGGGAATTAGTGCGTGCATGGAAGATTTATCAACTGTAGTGAGCTAATACTGTTATTTACGATTATTACTGCCTTTTCTGAAATGATTCTTTTCACGTATATTCTAATGAATTTCTTAGTTGAAATTTATGAATGTTTACTTTTTCAATAACAAGCAACTTGTTGAAGTGGTTTCATATTGCTTTTCATGCTGCTGGTTTCGTACTTTTTATTAGGTATTAATTGTTTGAAAATTGAAAGGACTTGGCATTATCTTCAGTTGTTTATCCACGTTCAATGATAGTAAATTACATACCCCCCTTCCCCTCCAAACTGAAAAAACTTCTTTCTGGGCAGCAAATCCACACACTGGTTATGTCACTCAGTTATACTGGAATTGAAATCAAGACCGCACACTCTTTGGAGTCTTGGAGCGGTGGTGTTCTTGTGATGGTTTCTGGATCTGTCCAAATTAAGGACAACCAGAGGAGGAAATTCATGCAGACATTTTTCCTTGCACCCCAAGAAAAAGGCTTTTTTGTGCTCAATGATATTTTTCACTTCGTTGAAGATGATCTAATTCACCACCACCACCACCATCAGGCAGTTTTATTAGCTCAGAGCAATCTTGATTCAAAACTGAATGTTCCAAGTGCAATTAATAAGCCAGGTAAATTCTCAACCAGCTTGTATTTATTTACCAAAATTGAATTTTTTTTCCACTTATTGCAAAGTAATAAAGAAAATACAAAACTTTGTTTCTCCCGGATAAAAATTCTGAGCGGTCATTATGACTTTTTTGTATCTGTCCATTTGTTTACTCATTCTTTCATGATAATTATGGATCTGGTCTAGTTTAGAGTCTGCGTTATATTGTTAATCACTATGTTGTCAGTCACAGATAGCGGCGCGGAGCGCCCAACCCCGAAAATGAGATAGCGGGATGACTGCTATTGTGAATACCAAAAAATAGTATAGATACAGTAGACAAAAATACTAAAAAATAGCAAAAATACTAAAAAATAGCAAAAATAAAGGGGTAATCATAATACTTCATATATCATAACCAAAATGTAACTTAAAAAAAACAGAAATGGAGGCAAAAAACAGAAACAGAAGAAGAAAAATAAGAAAAACAGTGGCAAAAAACAACAGAGGCAAAAAAAAATAAAACAGATATAGAAGTGGAAGAAGTAGAAGAAGAAGAAGAAAAACAGAGGAAGAACGGTGAAAGAAGAAAAACAGAAAGAAAAATGAAAACGAAAATAGAGGAATAATAATGACGAAAAGTGAAGAAGAAACAGTGAAAGATGAACAAAAGGACGAAGAAAAACAGAGAAGAATGTAAACGAAAACAGAAAAACAGAGGAAGAATAAGAAGGGTTGCAGCAGTTATGAAAGGTCCAAGAAGAAGAAAGGTCAAGAAATAATAAAATAACAGGGATTTGAGTGCGAAAAGACTCAAATACCCTTAATGAAATTAAAAAAATTCAACGAACCTGTAAAAACAGAGTATCGGGTCATGGATCCGGGTTTGGCGCAACGGGTCAGCGCTTTAGGACGCTATTTGTGACCGTGTTTGCCGCAACGGATGACGGCGGTTTCACTGTGAGAAGCGCCGCCGCCGCAATTGAAAACATAGGTTAATCATTTGTTCTTTTGTTCTCTTTATACTCTCAGAATCTCTAGCTCATATGTTCTTTTAGACAGAAATCCTTATTCCTTAGTCATTTTTATTTTATGAACTTTTCCCCCTTTACACCTCAATCTATCATCTTTTTTACATCCACTGCTGTTGGAACCCCTGATTTTTTGAGCTGTTTACCGGACCCATATTTATAGTTCATCACTGTCACCGACCAACTGTATTTGCTACATTGTTATCAGTTGTCGACTGCTACTAGCCACAATTATCATGTTGGCAACACTTTAAAACCATCAGTGCCCTAAAATTGGTTGGAAAAACTGCATTCTTTCTGTTTACAAACTGAATCTTAGCTTTTACTCTCACATATTGAATGATAAGATTGTAAATGGGTTTCTTGCACTTGAAATTAAACAGTTGCAAGCTTAAGCTTAACCTTATTCCTAGATATGCAGATTGTTGTTGCAAGTTTTTGGCTATAGTTTTAACTTAGACATATAATAGTATAAAGTTGGAAGTTTTCAGGGTAGCTTGATCACAAACATCATTTAATTATTAAAGATAAATGTCTTGCCTCATTGAAAAAATCAAATTATTAAACAACTTTTACATTACAAAATTTAGGTGAATAACCAATTTTCTGATTATTGCAATATTACTGATTCTTGAAACCATGACATTTCAACTTTTAAGTGATTGATAGCCATGGATTTTGCAGTATCCAACTATATGCTGGGTGGAGATATCCAGGCTAGGGAGTATGTTGCTCCAAATGAGGTCAAAGAAAATGGCGTAGTTGACAATTACGGATTTTCAGAACAACGAATGCCACGAGGCCCTGATTCTGAACATATTAGGGAAGATAATGTTGCTGAAGAGTCAAATGGCTCACTTCATTCTTCAGGGAACGCGGTGCAAGATCATCTACCTGCTTCTCCTGAAGAACCTGCTGGGGAGCCACAAAAGCACACTTATGCCTCCATTGTATGTTCTGATTAACTTTATTTTAAGATCTAAAAATGTTTTCTTTTGGGATTTAGTTATGACATTGGAACTGACTTTGTTATGGACTTCTGTTGGAAGTTACGTGTTGCTAAAGGACAATCTACACCATCTGCGGCTTCTCAGCCCTCTCACAAGACTGTTTCCCCTTCAGAATGGGATCAAACTCCACCGAGCAGTAATCAGCAAACAACTGCATCGGCAAATGCATTTGAAAGGTCTGAAACAGATGCAGTGGAAGAGATTCCTGCAGCAGAATATGAAGGTTACTGTGTGTACTTTTTTTTATTTATAGAATTGATTATCATGTTTTTCCATTTATTATTTATAGTTTCTTTCTGGCAGTGAGCACATATTCACTACCCATTACATAATAAACTAATATTTTTAATAGAAGCTATAAAGGGTTTCATTGCTCTTCTCCACTGATCTCAATTTTCTTTGCAATACTTTCAGATGAAATTAAATCCGTTTATGTGAGAAATTTGTCGCCTACTGTGTCTCCTTCTGAAGTTGAAGAGGAATTCAAGAGTTTTGGCAGAATCAGGCCCGATGGTGTTGTCATAAGAAGTCGCAAGGTTTATGTTTTTTCCTAATTTCATCTATAAACAACTATATTCATTAATATTAGTACATTTATGACCCATTTTGATTTATAAATCTAAACTTTTCACTTATGCCCAGGATGTTGGTGTTTGTTATGCATTTGTTGAATTTGAAGATATATCAGGCGTTCATAACGCAGTCAAGGTTTGGATTTTCTTTTATATTATAAGTTTGAGAGTTATAGTCTTCAAATTATTTTGTAGTGATACCCATTCATGACCCAAAACTAATATCTTGCTAATTGGTGACATTGAGGGAACACCTGTTTGTTTTGTATGTTTCCAGGCAGGTTCTGTTGAGATAGCAGGAAGACAAGTATACATTGAAGAGAGGAGACCGAACAGTAACATTCCTTCTCGAGGAGGAAGTATGTTCTGGTCCTTGCTGTTTATTTGTTATTGTTGTTGATATTATTATTACTACATCTTCTGTTTTGTGAAACTTCTTCATCATGAATGTCCTCAAATGTCTCAAGTACATACATTTTCTACAATTACAATTTAAGCTAGAATTTGCTAAATTTTATTTAAGGATGACATCAGTTTTACTGTGATTATTTAATACTTCAAGTTCAAATTTGTCAGTCCTGCAGTTTAGTGACTCTTGTGATGCAATATATGAATGAAGATGTTACATTTTGACATGACTAGCTTCTCTCTTCATTTAATAATATGTATCATAAATTTTAAATTATCTTACAATCAAGTTTTACCTACTATATTGTGTATCAATGGTGTTGACACTGACTACATCGAAAAGCATTTGTTTTCTTTTAGTGTCCGTGTGTTTTTTCCTTCATATTACTCAACTGGTTATAAGACATTTTTTTCAGGTTTGTTTCATTTAATCATATTTATTTTTACTGTATTAATAGGACGGGGTAGAGGCAGAGGTAGCTATCAATCAGAGGCACCAAGAGGCCGTTTCAATTCAAGGAGCTATGGAAGGGGAAGTGGTCAAGATGGTGGTGATCGTGAGTATAACAAACCGAGAGGAAATGGTTTCTATCGACCGAATCCGCGCCAAGAGAGGGGATATTCAGGGCACCAAATGCCAAGAAATGGGCAGAACCTGGCTGATTCCTCAGTCAACTAATTAAAAAAAACTTAGCAAGAGTCCAATTTTGGGTCCATATATTTCAGCTACCAGTAGTCAATTTTCAATAGATTAGACCAAATATTGGTATTTTTTTAGTCTTAAATTGAGATGCTAAAGGGAATATGGATGGGATATTTTCGTTTCTGATCAATTTTGTTCAAGGAGATGCTATTCCATTTATTTCTCCAGGAATTTTTGTTTAGCTGGTATTGTGTTTATTTAAAACATTTAACCATGACATTTGTTTACTCCCAATTGATATTTGAAATTTAGTTTTTATTAGTGTATGTTTTTATTATTCTTTAATTGTGTAACATCTTAAGTTAATTGCTAGTAGTTCTAGTCATTATAATTTCTTAGAGATGAATATAGAGATGAATATTGTTATTGCATTATTATAAGTAGAAGGTGTGATCCCACTAGTTACATGTAAATTACTCATTTTACATTGTATTGTATTAAGAACTGATTTTCATTATGCGACATGTCTCTGTGACTTACTGCTACTGCCGATGCCGACAGCACCCCGCTAACAGTGTCTTTTTTCTTCTCAGTTCCTTTTTCACGAGTAAAAAGTACTGCTGCCTGTTGGTGCCCCTGTTCTCTATCACCGCGTGTCTTCTTTTTGGTGTGCCACCACTATCAACATTCCATTTTCCAGCTGCACCATAACCAACATTTTTCCAGAGTTCTATTCCTGTTTACACTATTTTATTCCTGTTTAGACTATTACAGCTATGGCAACACCATTTGCACTTTTTCCAGTGGGTTTCCACTGTCCCAAACTATCACACACAGCGGCACAATCTTCTGACACAGCACGTGCCGTCACACATGTCCACCTTCTTTACATGTGGTTCCACACACCGCCACCAAATCTATGCGCGAGAGTGCGTGCATCTATCTTCGGTCACCACATTTCATCGTCAGCTGTTGCAAACGGGTCTTTTCATCATTTGGTTATCTTTCAAACTCCCGTTTTTGCACGATATCTGCTGCTGTAAGAACTTAATTTTAAGGACAAAGTATTATTTGCTCGGACAATCATTTTATTTCTACCAACGATTAATTCGATTGTGATTCTTTTTATATATGAATCATATTAATGACGTCTTTTATTTTCACCGAAGATCAATCTAGTAGTCACCCTATTTCAACATATGAATTATATTAATGGTGTATTTTATTCTCATCACTTTACCCACACATGAATTATTAATGGTGTCTTCTCTTTTCGAACAAGTCCAACAATTGTAAAACTTAGTTTCAATTTTTGTGATAAAATATTTTGATGTAACAAGTTTAAAGCACAGTAAGTTTTAGTTTGTGGGAGTGTTAAAATTCAGCGTGTTTTTATTATTCTTTAATTAAGCAACATCTTAAACTAATTGTTAGTAGTTTTTACCAATAAAACTTTTTAGACATTAAATTAAATGTAATTTTTGCAGTATCATTATAAAGGTGTAACCTCAAAAAATATACATAAATGACTAATATTTTACATTATTGTTAACAATAATCTAGAGTCTGATATTGATCGCTTGAATGATATATTGCGAGATAAATGTAAATGTAACGTGTTGAAGCTCTTGTCTTGATGTGCAAAGCCTAATATTTTGAATGTAAATTGGGTTTTGTTCTAACGAAATAAATGTATATTGTTGAGACATACATGTAGAATGCATAAATAATTGTAAGCTTTTTGGGGTTAGGAGGTTTCGCAAAATTCTTACAGGTGAAATATTTATAATTATAAGCTTCATTATGAAATAGTGTT
Organism: Cicer judaicum; assembly: GCA_037974835.1. NCBI lineage: Eukaryota > Viridiplantae > Streptophyta > Magnoliopsida > Fabales > Fabaceae > Cicer > Cicer judaicum. Next base: position 173,586 of record JBBPBS010000115.1, on the reverse strand, counting down.
AGTCAGCTATTTATATGTAGCATGGTCGTTTTTAGCATTTACTAAAAATTAATTTGTTTGAAAGAAATTTGTGCTGCCATTTACGAGTTCAATTTAATTTTCAATACAAAATGTAAAATATTTTATTATAAATATGCTATTGTTAAGTTTGTGTCTTATCACAATTTTCTCTTTTTAGTGACTTATATTTATGTCTCCCCTAATTGTTTGAGAAAAATGACTATGCACCCTGTAAATTAATTTTATATTAAAAAATTAATATTTATTATCTTATGATTGTAATTTTCATTAATCAATTATTATATACTCAATAACTAATAGTATTTATTAGTGTCAAAATATTTACATTAACAGTGCATGTTTATTAATTCCTTATATTCTTATAGTTTTCCTTTTTGTTTTAATTAATTTTTAGCTGAAAAATAGTTTTTGTTTTGTCACAGTAGATAAATAATTAATTTTCAAAGGTTAGCTAATGTCTTGAATCATACATATGGAGTGTATTATTTGGACACACTAAATTAAACACTATATTCGGTACTGAATAAAATATAACTGAGACATGTATAATGTTAGAATTGAAAAAAGAGAAAAACAATATAAAATTCTGAAACGTACTAAATTTATTCTTGAAAAATAAAAGCAAAATCTCTCTGAGAATATCCTAAGTTTGTCTCCCGATGCATCCATTTATAAAAAATAATATTTTTACTCAATTTAATCACAAATAACAATTTTGTCATAAACAATTTACAAATAATAAGCATCAAGAAACAATACTAACTTGAAGATGCGAGTATAATAGTAAAAAAATCACAGCTGTTTTTTGTGAAGTTAATTGCAGCTTAACCTGTCTCAGCAAGCTAATTAAGGAGCTCAAATTAGTTAATCCATAGTTTTACCTATATATTGCAATTATAAGTGTTGGAAAGTGGCAATATTCTAAAATAGGTAGATACACCTTATAATATGACACAGTAGCAAGTCATGCAACGTAGCTTTACCAACAATTAATCCTAATATAGACTCATATATTAAAAGGAGAGAATTTCACACATCATCACCGAAAATAATGGACCAAATTAAAGGTTGAAGTTTATTCAATGCTCTTTTGATTTGCTGTATTGAGTGTATCATATGCCTTATTTGATGTAACGCACTCAACATTAACAACTTCATTCCCTTTCATTGTTTCCAATTTCAAAAGTATATTAAAACAAGACAACAAAACCTAATATGATAAAACTCTAGCACAAACACCTTCATTCTTCCATTCCCTCTTGTTGCAATTATTATTACATTGTTACTAATTATAAACTAGTTTCAATTCTTGGCCTCGCATTCAACTAATTGTCTCATCTTGTTGATGCAATTGCATCATAACATTTAGAAGTCGGTATCATGTCTAACGTTTTGGCGTGTTACCAACTTCTAGAACTCAATGTCATCTCCGCACAAGACTTGGCTCCAGTGGGCCGCTCCATGCGGACTTACGCAGTTGCATGGGTCGACCCAGACCACAAACTTTCAACTCGGGTTGATTCACATGGTGGTAACAACCCGGCGTGGAATGATAAGTTTGTCTTTCGGGTTGACGATGATTTCTTATATGATGAAAATTCGATAATAACAATTGACATATATGCCCTTCATTGGTTCAAAGACATCCATGTTGGCACGGCCCTTGTCCTTGCCGATGACATCGTCCCACCATCGCGACCTTCTAACAATAAAAACTACAAACCCCCGGGTATGAGGTTTGTAGGGCTCCAAGTTCGACGACCCTCGGGTCGTCCGAAAGGGATTTTAAACGTCGGTGTAGCGGTCATTGATAGCTCTATGAGGAGCATGCCTCTTTACACACACAACAACACTCCAGCCGTTGGATATCATCAAGATGATCATCACAACCAGTCAAGTCACCAAGCCACGCCAGAGCTTCGGCGCACAAAGAGCGACACAAGCTCAATGATGGGTTCAGAAGTTGTGGAACATGAAAAAAGAATCAAGGCTCAAAGGAGAAGAGCAGATTCCCAAGTTACCCCTTCTGAAATTAGTACAAAAAGCAAGAAAAAAACTAACACTACGTTGAGCGGCTCAGATGTGAAGGCTAAGCCAACTACAAAGAAGGGCAAATTTGGAAAAACAAAGAAAAACTATTCAAATGAATTCAATGAAAGGGATAATATTAGTTATGAGTACCAAGTTAAACCCTCGCCGAAACCACAATTTCAAAACACTCCGGCGAGGACTTATAAAGGTGGTGTACGAGCCACACCACTACATGCATTCGCTGTAAATAATGCAACTATGGAGTATAGCACGCCATACAGAAGTCACATGGGCCACCACCGTCCTGTCGTAACGGACTCTGAATTGGGCCCATCAGCATCAGAGGTAGCGGCGCTGGTGGCAAGACAACCTGTGATGGACGAGGGAGATAATTCTACCATTGGAAGGTGGAGCTTGGACGAGAGTGTTGAAGAATTGCAACCTAAAATTGAGAGGTGGCAAACGGATTTGGCACCAGTGTACGACGGTGGAGAGATGTCAAGTGTGCCCACATCTAGCAAGAAGAAAGGGAAGCATTCACGTAGACGCACGGAAAGCAGCAGCGGCGGCGGTGGTGGTGGTGGAAATGGTTTGTTCTCTTGCTTTAGTGTTATTTGTGGTCTTGAATGCTCCATAGTCTGCGGTGGCGACAACAAGAAAAGTAGGCTTCGCCGGACTCAATCGATTGACGACGATGCAAGCTTTATATGAGAAAAGGGTGTGAATTAGGATGCATGCATGCATGGCCGATTGAACAATGGAATTCCCTAAATTTGTTATAACTTATTTTTTATTCAATGTATTTTTTTATTTGTTCCCCATAAATTTCACATTCCATTTCAAATATAAGTTTGGTGTACTTTTTTTCTTTTTAATACTTTATATTTGATTTAGTTTTCGGATAAGTTTTTAAAAGTTTTTTTTCTCTATATTATAAGTCGCGATTTGTTTGTAACGTTGGTTTTTATATTATTATTTATTTGTAAAATTGTTTTCTTTTTTTAGTTTCGTTAAAAAATATCACCTGGCCAGTACAATTAGAGCGTGTGCATGAACGATGATGGTGTGACAAATTATACAAGTAAATAATTCTCATATTGCTTATTTAAATTATATAAAGATATAACTATGGTCGTTTAAATCAGAATTCACTCAAGCTCAATCTTCATCTTTTATCTCTTTACCATCTTTCGTTTCACTGTCTTTCTCTTCTACTCCATCTTTAAAAAACCTAAAACCTAAATTTTGTAATTTCAATAGAAAAATTCAAAACGTCGACTATGTACTGAAAAATCAAAACAAAAAACTCATCATTTCAACAAGAATTAAAAAAATAAGTTGTTGTAAATAAATAAAAAAAATCTACCAAAAACCACTAAAAATAAATATTAATTGTTTGTAGTTTCATGAATTGGATCAAATATAGTGTAATTCATTACTCTATTTCATACAAATATCAAACACGTGCATAAAGATACATAAAGATGTGTATTGTTTGATCCTTGAATATAATGAGAGATGAGATTTTTGCTTGAGTGAAGAGTTTTGTTGCTAAAGTATAGTTGTTTAATTATTGGAACGATTGCTTTGAAAACTCTTGTTGTTGTCTTCTCTTTGATGTTCCTTTTATAAATGAGGAGATAGTTAAAAATGGCTCAATATAGCCATTAGTTAACTTCCGAAAAATATTGTGTTTATATTGAACTTTAATAGATATGTGTATTATTTGATCCATAATGTTCTTCTACAAAACCAGAACGTTCTTGATTTTGTTTTGTATAAAAAATGCGGATGCGTGATTGAATGGTTGTGAAGTGTTAGTCCTTTGTCTCAGAAGCATACTGAGTTTTCTGCAAAAAGTGCAACAACAGTGTACCATTGTGCTTGTTATCCTTGTTGTCCTTGCTCACAGCTTATCAAACTTGAGATCAATTTGGTCATTGATATGGAGGTTGCTTTGCTTCTTTGAGTCTTCAACTTGAGTTATGGGCTTGATTATTAATTTGAGTAGTCTTGATATTCTTTGAGTTGGGGTGTTTTTTTTCAAAACTTAAAGAACCAATATATGAATCATTTACTTTTATAATTTGTTACATTAGCACCGTTTTACACACGTCAACATTGTAACGGACAATAACATAAATGCTAACATTACAAACAATATGTCACTTAAAAGAATTAGTTGGAGAAATGTTGGAAAAACCCATAGATAATTATCTCAATAATGTGTTATATTTTTCCCCACCTATGGAGATAAATGATTAAATAGAAAATACAATTCCATAGAGTAACTCTCATGCCCATAATTGGTTTTGCAAGACCCAAGTCTTTCATTGCGAAAGACTTGTTTAAATCTTTCTTTAGAGATTCAATCTTCTTAGTGTCATGACCAATAATCAAATGTCATCCACATATAAAAGGAGAATAATATAATCACCATCAGGGAATTTATTGAAAAACACACAATGATCAAAAGGAGTTTTATCGTACTCATATTTCTTTATGAAAAAAAATCAAATTTATTGTCTCATTGTAGAGGTGCTTGATTGAGCCCATATAAGCTTTTCTTCAATTTACACACAAGTTACTCTTTACCTTTGACTTTGAAACCTTCTAGTTGCTCCATATAGATCTATTCCTCCAAATCGCCATGATGAAATGGAGTTTTCACTTCAAGTTTTTCAACTTCTAGATTCAAACTAGTTTCTAACCCAATAACAACTCGGATAGAGGACATCTTCACCACATGTAAAAATATTTCTTCAAAGTCAATACTAGGAAAGAATTGTATCTTGGTTGAAAACTATTTTCTTTTTCTTTTATCTTGTATACCCATTTGTTCTTGAGTGATTTTATGCTCTTATGCAACTTTACCAAATCAATCTACTTTCTGATTCTAGGACTGGCGGATCCTCTATCTATTAGCATACTCGTACCTACAGTTATCTTGCATGGCATTCAACCATTTTTCTTTATCAACATTGCAATAGCTTCTTGATAGTATTATGACTCTCCAATATCAATAATCATCACATACTCATGTGGAGGATATATCTGAGAAGTTGATGTTCTCTAATAGATCTTCTCAACTCAAACTCAATTGGTGGCTCAATTGGAACCTGCTCATCACGGTGAAGTACATGATCATCAGTTACATTCTTTTAATCTACTTGTATATCTCTCCCATCAACGGAGGTTTCTGCAAGGGCTTAGGTGCAACATCAATGTAACTTCTAGAATTTGATTTCTATTTTTCAGCCTTTTCAAAATCTTCAATAGTCTCATCTTCAAGAAATATCACATATCGGCTCATGATAATTTTCTTGTCAATCGGATCCCACAATCTATAACCAAATTCTTCACCATCATAACCAAAAAACACACATTGTTTATATTTACTATCAAGTTTAGACATCTCATCTCTTGGAATGTGAACAAAACATTTGCAGCCAAATACTCTTAAATGGCGATAAGAGACATCTTTCTCTGTCCACACTCTATTTGAAAAATCACCATCAAGTTGAATAGATGGAGAAAAATTGATCAAATCCACTACAATTTTCATTGCTTAACCCAAAAGGATTTCGATAATTTTGTATGAGAGAGCATACATCTTATTATGCCATTAAACGTACAGTTCATTCTCTCTCCAATACAATTATGTCTAGGTGTCTTTGGAACTATTTTCTCAAGAATGATCCCATGTTCTCTACGATGCTCTTCAAATGGACCATCCTTTTCTTATCGAATACATTTCAATTTCCTTCTCTTTTCTCTTTGAACACTTGCATTAAAATGCTTGAAGACTCCAAGTACTTGATCTTAAGATTTCAAAGGAAAACCCACACTTTTCTAGAGTGGTCGTCAATAAATGTAACAAAATGTGATCTACCAAGAGATTTACTATCCATCATGCAAAAATCAGTATGAACTAAATGAAGAATATTTTTCCTTTTGTGAGGACCAATATTATGAAAAGAAACTCTATGTTGTTTTCCAAAAAACAATAAGTGGAAGTTTTTAGAGACGTACCTTTCACAAGAAGGAACATTTTCTTTGCAATTATGTTGAGTCCTTTCTCACTCAAGTGACCAAGACACATATGCCATGAGTCAGAAGAGACGTCTTCAATTGCATTCACTTCTTCCTTGCATAGCTTCTTTGGCATTCTATAGAGAGAATTGAAACTTTGATATTTTCGTCGACATCAAATTGAGACGAATATCATGAACATGTCTAGCGTTCTTCAATTGAAGCTTGCAACCAATCCCAATTTCAATCAAAACATCTCATATGCCGATAATTTTATATATAATTTCGTCTCCCATTTATACCTTGCAAAAATTACCAACACTATAAGATGAGAAGAAATTACACCTGAGTAACATGATATAAGGCACCCGAATCAATCATCCAAGTTGAATCTTGACATGCAAGGTTTATGGAATTATCATCACAAACAATGTAGTCATTACTAACATATGCAATTATTATTGTATCTTTATCATTTTTCTTCTCTTTGTCTTCATCTCTTTCCTTTGATTGATCTCTCTTAAAGAACATACAATTTCTTTTTATGTGACATGTTTTGCCACAGTGGTAGCATATCAATTCTTTCCTAGTCCTACGACTTTCATAGTTGTGGCATCTATGGAAGTGTCTAAATTGACTTCTCTCTCGTGACTTTGTAACTAGTGCTTCTGACTTTGAGGAAGAACCAACCAAACCACGTTCATTTCTTCGAGCTTTTTCATTCAACATGCTCTCGTTAACTATTAAAAATTTCAAATTTCCACTTGGAGTTGAATTGGTCAATGTCACAACAAAGATTTCTCAATTATCATACAAGGAACTCAACAATAACAACACTTGTAACTCATTATCTAATTTAATATATGTCGTTGTTAGCTGATTCATTATATTCTAAAAAATACTCAAATGCTCTGTTATTGAAACCCATCTTTGTATTTCATATTCACCAGGATCCGAATCCACAATGCTTTATTTTGCACATTCTTTCGTTCATACAACTCTTTTAATTTCTCCTATATCTTGTTAGAATCTAATTCAATTTCAACACGTGGATATACACTCAGATCCAATCACTGTCTGATCAAGGCCACTGTTTTTCTATTCATCTTTGTCCAGTCAACGTCAAATTTATATGTGGGTTTAGGATGTCACCCACAATATTTACTGTACAAAATATCTTCCATGAGAGTCTTCTAAAGTGTATAATTAGAAGAGTTGAGTTTAATCATATTCGGACCTTTATTTTCCTCCTCCATTTAAATGCACAAACCAAACAAATTGAGCTATGATACCACTTTGTTGGGAAAAACCATATAATTATCTCAATAATGCGGAATTTCTTTTTCCCACATGTGCAGATAAATGGCCAAACAAAAAATGCAATTCCATATAGCACCAATCATTGGCAAAAAATCAAATGAGACAAATACAATTTTTAACGTAGAATTTTTTTCTTTCAAATTTAGAGAATAAAAACCACGAGATCTAGTCTAGTAAAAATTTCCACTATAATAATGGATACACCAAAGTCTTCCTAGTAACACCAAAGAACATCAATCAACAATAGCTATCATAAAAGGGTGGAAACCAAACAAATAACAAACATCATTCCACTAAAATGGATATTTCAAAGTAACTCTTAGAGAAAGTAAAACTACTTATACTGTATATTAAAATAACAAACTTAATAGTTGAAATAACATATCAAAATTGCAGATGGAGAAAAATTGTTACACACCTATTACCACTTTCGGAAGTCAGTTTTGTGTAATATGAATATCGTTACTAAAGGCTTAACAAAATCAGCATTTATTTTGATTACATCATTATTGTCCACCTGCCTGTACCACCTGATATGTTATTTTATTGGGATCAAAAGTACTTATTTCTTAATTACCATATATTTATTTAAAAACATAGATTGAAACAAGTGTTTTCTAGACACTCGTGTCAATCTTTGTACCACGTTGATTATGTGAAACATTCTTTCAACAATTATGAAGAGAATTCCTATAGTGATAAAGGAATTCCCATAGCCCTAACAATAGCAAATAGAATTCAAGGTCCCAAGTATTCTAAAAGTAACCTCATGATCCTAATCCAAACTGTGCATTTGTTTGATGAACCAACGTAGGATCATAATCTAGACTCCACAAAAATAAAGGGAAAGCACTCCCAAGTGTCAAGTTCCAAGATCCGACAGCAAGAACACGATGGAAATCCTCTAGGGAAGCGAAAGAAAATTCAAACAAACCTTTGCTAATACGAATGGTTTTCTGATTGCCAAATATTGATATCGTTTTCTTCAAGTCGTCATATTGTTATAATGAAATTGATGCTTATAAGCCTCCATATTGACCACATAGTCCTCTTCGAAGATCTCAATCACAACTTTGTTTCCCTTCTTGCAATGCATTCACAACTGGCTTAGTGGAATATCACAAGTAAACATTTTCTTCTAATACAGTGCCTGCAGTCTACAATAGTAATAATATCATAAATGTAGATGAATTGTTTTTTACTTATTTCATACTAGTACTTATGTTTATTTAAACAATTTTGTTACCTATACCCCTTATATCCCTCATATTGCAAGTAAAACCCCTACCCTTAATAAAAAAGAATAAATTTACCTTACCAATTTCTCTTAAAACAAAAATAGACATCTTTGTTGTTAAACCTTTTCATCCCTCATATTCATTTTCTACCTTTTTTTCACACCACAACACCCTCATCTTCATCCATTTTCATCTTCTCCCTTTAGTTCCATCAAGCATCAAGATTTTCAAAAACTTCAATCATCTTTCATCTTCACATCCACATCTTCATCATCTTTACAATATGTAGTTAGGTTTATTTGATTGTTGATTTAGTAAATCATAAGTTATGATTTATTCATAGGAATTGTTGTTTGAATAGGTTTTAGCGAGAATGAAACCAATTTTTTGGACAAGGTTACTAGCATGGAATAACATTGGTGATTCTGAGTTTTCTGAAAAATTGAATTTGGGGTTAGAGATTTACGTTGTTTCAGTATGTGATGTGAATTAAAATAATGTAACCATAGGCAATAAGTTTGAGATTGTGTAGATACGATAAAAGTGGAACCTATGTGATATTAAAACATGTAAAACGATTTTGCGTAGGATATGTGAACTGAATGTGTATGCTTTGTTGAGGTAAAACTTTTTTATGTATGTTTTTATCACAACATAACTTATGAAATAAATGATTAAGTTTTATGTATGGTGATCTAATAATGATTGCACTTGAGTTTTATTTAAGGAACATGAATTGCATAAGTGAACAAGCAAGATGCTATTCACATCATCAAAGTGCATAAATATCTACTCAATAATGAAAGAATCTCAAAATGAATACATCGTATATCAATCATTCAAGAGAACGATTATTACATCTTCAAGATAGCATCTTCATGAAAAAGGTGATCAAATACATCGATACAACAATCAATGATCACACGATGTTATACATCAAAGCAAATCATGTCTTAACTAAATTGGAAATTGATGACAAGATCATTCTGGTTTATAACCAGATCATTCTAGTTTATCAAAATATCATTTTGGTTTATTAAAAGATCATTATGGTTTAGTAAAAATAGAAGTCTAGAAAAATTAATATCATTCTGGTTTATTAAAAACATCAGTCTAGGAAAACGAAGATCATTCTAGTTTACTAAAAAAAAAGTTTTGAAAAACGAAAAATCATTATGGTTTATTAAAAAAAACAGTCTGGAAAAACGAATATCATTCTATTTTTTTACAGCCTTCTATCTAGTAAAACCAAGATCATTCTAGTTTGCGAAAAGTACAAGTCCTCTTCAAACAACATTATTCTAGTTTGCGAAAGTACCAGCTTTATTCACACAAGATCATTCTGGACAAATTTTCCCAAAAGATTAAAAGAAGCAAAACAAAACATCAAGAACCATAATAAGATGTACCTCTAGATTGATGTTCTATGAAACAAGTACAACTAGGACAACAAGGATAAGACACTGATGTTGCATCTCTGCAAAAAGGCAACCGGCATACAAAGCAGAAAAAGCTTGACACCAAACAATTGTTAAAAGTTCTCAGTCCAACACTCACTCAAAACAGAAACGAAGAACATTATGGTTTTACAAAAAAAAATGTTGGTTATTCTCTTTTAGAGATGAAATTAAAACAAATCATTTTCCACAGTCCAAGTCACAATTTAAAGAGTATCAAGACTTCTCAAATCAATGGTGAAGCATAGAACTCAAGTTGAATGCCCAAAAGAGAAAAACAATCTCAAGATTGATCTCCAAATTGGTGAGTTCAGAGCAAGGATGCAAGTACATTGTGAAGTAGCAATGTTGATTTACAAGAAAGGGGGTTTGAATTGTAAATGTTCCTATTTAAAATTTCCTGTTAAAAACTTAAGAAAATAACTCAAGATTGATCTTGGTTGTGAAAAAAGAAAACGAAGAACGTTCTTGGTTTCTGACTAGAAAACGGAAAATACTCTTGATTAGTGAAAAATACACAATTTAACTTATCTATTGAATTTGATAATCAAAAGACTGTAAATAAATAGAGATAAGGGAAGAAATATCACATATATATATATATATATATATATATCCTGATTCACCCAACCCGGGTTACATTCAGTCCTCACAACTGTGAGATTTTTCACTAAGTGTTCAAAACGGGGAACTTTCTTGGTTTTTATACCACCAGTCCATATCAACCTTGATCTGTTACAATCTTCACCTTTCAACCTATAAAGAATTTTTACAATCACTTTTCAACCTTGAAAGGATTTTTTACAAACACATTCAATCATTTACTAAGTTTGTCATTATTTATCTCAAACAAGTGTTGAGAAGTTTCAAGATTTCAAACACTTTTATCATACACATCATTTGTAACTCAAGTCTATCTATTATGTTAGATTGAATGTGTTTATAAAAATCCTTTAAAGGCTGAAAGGTGATTGTAAAAATCATTTCAATATTGAAAGGGGATTGTAAAAATCATTTCAATATTGAAAGGGGATTGTAAAAATCATTTCTATGTTGAAAGGTGAAGATAGTAATTAATCAATGTGTGATCAAGAGAAAAGGTGTGAAGTAGAACATTTTGGTTTTAAAGCCCATAGGCTAATTGGTTTTATTTACTTCTAACATATTCAGAACATTATGGACATTCTGTTTCAACCAAGATTGATCTTGAGTTAATTTAAATTTAGCACAAAAATCAAAAAATTTAAATGGGTCACAATTCAAACTACTTTTTCATGTGATTGACATTGCTACTTCATTTTGCATCAGAGCTCTACCTCTAAAGTTGATCACCTAGCAAGTGTTAGAGGAAAATATCCAGGGAGAAAAAGTAATGTCAAAAGCCAACATGTGCTTAATGGAAAACATAGAAAGTAATGAGGGTAACATCTCTAAACTATGTTCTTTATGTGAACAAATGAAAAAATAATTTGATAATATTTTATGTGATTCAAAATTTCTTGCTCAACTAATGTGGGTTTGTTAAAAGAACAACTCTGTAAAGAAAAAAAATAAAGTTCAAGCTATTAATGACGACTTCAAAAAGGTCAATTAAAGCCTGCAGCAATCTCATTTAAAAATGCTTGAGCAACAAAAGATTCTCAATGAGATAATCATAAAAAAGCATCTTCTATAATGTTCTGAAACTAAAGAAGAAAATACATCTTTAAAGTAAAAGTTTATGAATTGAAAATGATTTAACCAACTTGGTAAAAACCAATGAAACTTTTCAAAAGAACATGATATATGAAGAATGGATATTTGACAAAGATGGTTTACATTTCAAAATTTCTCAAAAAGAAAAACTTTATGAAAACTTTTTTGTGTTAAAAAAGAAGGATGAGAAAGGTGATAAAATATGCTCTTACTGTTAAAAAATTGGACATTTTCATTCCATATGTTCTTACAAAAAAAAATTAAAAGCAAAATGATTTCCAAAAAACGAATAACATTTTGGTCTCATATCAGAACATTATCCAAGAACAAAACAGAAATGTTCTTATTGTTCAAAGATTGGTCATGTTGAACCAAACGATTATCATAAAAAAAAAAATATTCTGGAAGAAGATACACTAACCATCAAGGACTCAAACAAATATGGGTACCAAAATCATTATTAACTTGTGATGCATGAACATGAACTAAAAATCAAGAAAGAACATTGATACATGAACAAGGCATGCTCAATACACATTAATAGAAAAGTATGGTGCCTCCTCTCATGACAAATATTTGAAGGATCTATAACCTTTGGAAATATTAACCAATCAAAGGTATATGTATCATTAGTTTAAATAATTTTGCATAGATTAAAAATGTTTGTTATATGAAAGATAACTTTGTAAAATTGTTTTTATATTTATTTTTTAAACCCCACATGACTGAGGTAAAACAAACATACTTATGTGTTAGTTTAAATAAAAATCCTTGTATTTAATACTTAGATAAATTTCTAACCAAATCATGTTTTGAAGTATTTTGAAAAAGAATTGTCATTTCTAGAAGAAATGATCAAGGGAAATTTGAAACATCATTCTTCAAATCATTTTTTGATGAAAATTATATTTCACATGATATTCTTGTCAAAGAGCTTTCCAACAATATGGAGCTGTTTTTAAATAATTAGTTAACAAGAAATGGCTAGAACATTTTTAAATGAATCAAGTGTTGAAAAATAATTTTGGGGAGAAGTCATAAAAAAAAATTTGTCAAGTTTTTTATTTTGGTTTTCTTATAAAGTATCTTGAACATATCTTCATATGATTTTTTGAAAAATAGAAAGAGAAACATATCATACGTTCATATTTTTGAATGTCATTACTATATTTTACATGATAAAGAAAGTATAGGCTATTTTTTTTTATAATGTCATCAAAGCGTTTTGTCTAAATACTATATATTCTATAAATGTTATAGAATTTCTGAAATTATGCACGTTATGTTTGATGAATTTGTTGATTTTCATGATTGAAGATAGGATGGTGAAGAAATATAATGATAATGTTATATTTGGATACAATCACAAAGTTGATAATATTCAAACATCATCCTCAAAAATTTCAAAGTTTGATCATGGAGTGGCAAAAAAAAAAATCTAAGAGAAGAATCAATTTAACCAAAAAGGTTCATGCCTTCATTTTGGAAGCAATACCAAAATATTCTCCACAAAAGCAGAACGCTCTTGAGAGTGAATATGTTTCATCCAATCAAAACTAATGTTGTTTATCACGGTGATATGGTTGAAGAACATCAACAACTTCTTAACGAGTTTGAACCATTTTCTTTTAACACTCTTACACCTACCTCACTATTGAGCTTTCCTCCAAAACATCTCCTTAAGATCAAATCATTGGAAGACACCAAGGTAGAAGAAGAACTTGATTGATATTCCAATAGATATGACAACAATGTGGCTACTATTTCTCAAACATAGCCAAAATAGAACAATCTTGAATTAATATCATAGTGGAGGAATTTTCACAACAACAAAAGCTAAAGGGTTTCATTTCAAAGAGATGCTCCAAAATATTCAAATATTTCTCGTCATTGAACAAGATCATTAAATGAGGTACACTCAATTCTACTATTTTTGGTTGATTGCACCATTTTCAACGACAATAGTGCATTTGTAGTTAGTGTTGCCTACCTACAGAGTTTTTGAGACTTCGACTCATGTGGTGGATACACATAAGGTACTATTACTCTTGGTTACTTATATGACAATCTCCGTGAAGCCAATATACATCACACAAGAACAATTTCTAGGTATCTAACACTTTTACAAGTAAACACAATTGTTGTTTATTACGTTGATAAATTATATTATTTACTTTATATATTATTTATGTGCATGTTTGGTTCTACAAGAATTTCCAATTTTATGTGTAGATTGTTGTAGATCTTCTTCTAGATATGTTGAGGACAAACTCAAATTAATTCGATAAAAGTCGACGAGGAATAAGGGAATGATTCTACCATTTAAGAAAGCCTTTGATGAGTTCGATGTTGATCAAATATGATAGACACTATATGAAAAGCATAGAGTGAAGCGACCATTTTCGAATGCTTCTTTTTTTTTAGGGTGGATACAGTGAGGTTCAAAGATGTAAGTACATGTACTAAACATTGTGCTAATACAATTATATCCAAATCTTTATCGGTTCACCGTTAGAGATAATAGGTCAGACGACCACTCCATAAGAAATGCACATAATGTTACGTAGTATGTCGTACATATAGTTGATAATGGTGCGATTATACAGGATCATGTGGACTGCATGGAGTGGTTTCACAAGATATCTCATCCTTACATCATTTGGCGAAAACCAGATCATGTCGATCCTTCAGTTGCATACTCTTCTGATGTTGGTTCATCTGTTGTGGATATAACGGTAAATGCATTAAAATTAATGACATGTTTAATTAGTCATCAATTATCTTATCGAAATTAACTATAGTATTTAGTGCCAAGCATCATTCATTATGTCGTTAGTTTCGGGTCCAACACCATCATACATTCCATCATTGTTGTCTTTATTTTGGTCCATCTATCCATATCCAATAAGAACATACCAAAAATTCATAAATATAGTTTACGTGATCTGAGTTAAAGTACCTTACATTAACTAAATTTACACAAACCAAGTGAACTTGGATCATGTACATGTATGTATTCCCAATTCATGTATGTATTGCCCCTGATAGGGGTGGACAATGAGTCAGGTTGGGCGGGTTCGGGTCCAAAATCACCAACCGACCCAATCTGCGGGTGCCATTTAAACACCCACTTCCGTCCATGTCAAAGTTTGGTTTAGTCGATTCTCGGGTACTCGGTTTAAGCGGGTTACTGGTTTTAGGTTTTTATCGAATAGGAATGACACCAATTGAACATTCGCCCATTTGGTTCTCTCTCTTTCCTTTCTTTAAAATACATTAGGTAGTTGCATCGCCTTTTAGTTGTCTCATATAGCAGGTAATTGCATCGCCTTTCAGTTGTCTTATTGTTGTAGTGAGAAAACCTTTTCAGTCAAAATAGGAATACTCATAGTAGTTGTCAAAATGTTATGTTTTTTAATTTATTTTGTGAAGTCTAAGATTTGAGAGGAAGAAGAAAGAATGAAGCCTAAGGTTCGAGAGGAAGAAGAAAGGTTGAAGACAGTGTTTTCACAGAGATGGTAAGATGGTAACTGGATTCAGCGGCTAGGGTTTGTCAGGGTTGATTGTATCAATGCTATTTATAGTGAAAACAATGGGCCAGTCTCCTCCGATTTGTAATGAATTTGGGCCCAATGGGAGCAGTACATTTTTGGTTCCGGCGGGTTCAGTTACCGACGACCCAAAATATTTCACTCGCACCCGCTCGCCCATATCCGTTTGAATATGTTGACTTTTTCCGTCAAACCTGTTGACCAAATTTTACCCGTCCATTTGAATGCAGGCCATGCGGATCGGGCAATTTTGGGCCGGTTCGGATTTTTTGTCCAAGCCTAGCCCCTGATCACTATAAAAAATTTCATTTACGCAAACTAAGTTTACATATTTATGTGAACTTTATTCTTGTAGTACCAGTAAATCCTTAAATTTTAAGTAAAACGTGAACTCAATTCACAATTGTATGTAAATTATATTTGTGTAGTGCTTGTAATTTATTAAATTGAATTACATACGTGAATAAATATCACGTAAGAATACGTGATTTAAGTTAACGTACAATGTATTATTTAAAATGTATGTTAACTCATATCATGTAAAATTTCCATATTTTGAAGAAAAAAATATGAACTCAAACTCATATTAGTAAACGTACCTTGTTGGTGGCTTTAATGACAATATTAAGAAGAGACTTATGGGATGTAAGTTGTGAATGAGCGCTGTGAGTTATGAAAAAGTATGAATTATAAGGTGTGAGTTATGAATATGTGATATGGGTGTGACGTATTACAAAGTAAATTACTTAAATTTCTTTTAACTTTAAACAACAATAGCTCTTAATGTTAATTTGTTTTCATTGTTGTTTTCTACAATGAATAATTTGATAAAATGAGTTAGTATGTGAAGGACATGATGATGTTTGAGCAATGATGTAGTTCAAAGTTCCTCTCAAGAGATTGCATTAGACAACATAAACGAATCATTCAAGGTGGCATTACATTCGCATTTTCATATTAGAAGTTTGATATTGTGTGAATATGAGCAAATCATATAAGCCTTAATATTTTTTTTTGTCAATTGTATATCATGATGTCATATGTAATCTTATGATGTTATGACATTATGCTACATATGTGAAAATTTGTTGTCATAATTTACATGATTTTGTGAATAAATAATTTTTTTAATAAATGAAATTTTAAGTGTTGTTGAAGTATGATATTGTGATAATTTGACTTAAATGTATTTTGACATTAATGATTTAATACAAGAGTGGTGAATATAAATTAGGATGTTGATAATATGTTAAGTGAATAAAGTGATTACGGATTAGTTTAAATGTTGTCATCATTAAGATTAAAAATTATTTGAGAATAGGTTTAAATATGTCTTTGGTCCTTGCAATTATAACATTTTTTTTTATTTTTGTCCTCGTAAGTTTTTGTGTTTGATTCACATCCCTGCAAATACAGATTCATTTTAAAATGGTCCCTCAGTCCAACTTCTGTCAAAAAAATTCTAACACTATTAAGTTGACGTCACAATATTTTTTTAATAAAAAAACAAAAATAAATTAAAATTAAAATTTTGATTATTTTCTCACTTTTATCCATTTTCTCTTCATCTTCTCACGACCTTCTCACCTTCACCCTTGAAATACTTTTTCTCAATGTGTCATTCATGAAACATGTCAAAGCTATAATTAAAATGTGCCAAAACTTTTATCCACCATTTTGCCTATAAATAAATATTTATCTTTCTATTTTATTTTTTAAGTAGTGCATGAACTTTTTCTTTATGTTCATAAGCGTAGTGTTGTTCTCTCTAATCCATTGTCTCTATCTTATAAAGGAGTTAGAATCATAATGGTTGTATGTTTAGAATCTTGTAATAGTATTTTAAGGGTGAAGGTGAGAATGTCATGAGAAGAGGAAGAGAAAATGGATGAAGGTGAGAACAAGGAGACAATAAAAATTAGGGTTCTCAATTTTGGTCTTCCTTTTCAAATATAATCAAATTTTTTATTTTAATTTATTTTTTATTTTTTTATTAAAAAATTAAATAAAAAAAATTAAATAAAAAAAACATTGTAACGTCAACTTAACGGTGTTAGAATTATTTTTAACATAAGTTAGACTGAGGGACCATTTTAAAAGATTTACGAGGACCAAAATAAAAAATTATATAATTGCAAGGATCAAAGACATATTTAAACCTTGAGAATATATCATGATGTTAATATGATGTTTGATGTATGTATGTATTTGTATGCATGTGTATTGTACAATTAACATGTTTCGATGAAGAATGGTTAAGTTGTATATGTGATATCATAAACCTTTATAAACTAAGTTTTAAAAAAAAAAGAAAAAAAAAACTCATATTTTTCATTCACTACAAATGTTTTTGAATAAATAAATATGAAATATATTTTTTTAGAATTTAATGTGTCACAATATATGATTCCTCTAATAATTGTATTTTGAACTGACTTGTATTTAATTTGCATTATCATCGTGTGATTTTTCTATGAGAACCACAAGATAACAGTTATATATGTATTTTGAACTGACTTGTATTTAATTTGCATTATCATCGTGTGATTTTCCTATGAGAACCACAAGATAACAGTTATATATGTATTTGTTATGTTATCTTATATGTTTGTGGTTGTTATTTTTAAATTTTTTACATATTTATATTGTATTATTAGGCTTAGTTACTTAAGTTCTTCAAGTGGGATGTCGGGTATCGCAAAAACTTGTCAATTCCTCTAAGTATTCTATTTTCATATGAATGAAGTGGACCACTTTAATCAACTAATCAACACCCAAATGGTGTCACAACTTGTGGAAATAGCAAAATCAATTGAAATATTATTCCATTTCCGCACTAGGATAGGAAAAAGTTACATTTTTCCTACTTGCTTATGATGTTTTGTATTAGACTTTTGACAAGTTGGATAAGAATAAATAAAATTGATTATTTCCTTCTTTATTTCAAGTCATTATAGCTTTAAATATTAGTAAATCTTTGTGGATGTAGGGTGAATATTTGAGTTTTTTTTTTTTAAATAAGGTTTTGGTCTCTATATATATAACAAATTTTGTTTAGTCCTTCTAAATTTTTTCCAGAAGTTTTGTTCCTCTAAATGTTTTATGTCTCAACTTTCGCTCCATATTGTTAATTTGACTTAACGGAAGTTAATGTGTCACAACCATGTGTATTATTTTAATGGCATGGCTTGTATATTAACTAAATGAAGGCATACATAGATGGATTAATATGTGTATATAATAAAATAAATGTTTAAATATGATTTTGGTGTTTGCAAATATATTTCATTTTGATTTTAGTCCCTATAATTTTTTATTTATTTATACTATTGTAAATTCTAACAAGTTCTAAAAAAGTTTTTTATGAATCTTTTTTAGTAAAACAATCGTGACATAACTCATTTTGAATAAAGTGACACATAGTGATTGTGTAATTGTTGTTGACTAGACTATATTTAATATTTAAAATTAAAATTCATTTTATTAACTCATTTAATTATTTAATTAAAACTTAAAACTAATTAATTAATTAATAAACTAATTAAATAATAAAAACTCAAACATCTTCATCTTCGACCTCAAATTTTTTGATAAAAACTCAACAATTCTTCATCTTCAAATCTCAAATTCTCATATATAGATCCAAATCTTAAAAAATATAGTCTCTAATTTTTCTTACACCACACCTATTCAGCTTCGACTTCAGCCAATTCCTCTAAATCCTTGTCAATCAAATGAATTATTCATAACGTATGGGTACAAAAATCCCAATTCGGATGAAAACGGGCATTCATTAGAATGATATTATCAAGTTGATGAGAGGGATGATAAATAATCATCGATCCTTCTTCAAATATAGCCTTATTCAAGGACCAAAGTCAAACCCCAAGAACAAGAATGTCGTAATGTAAAATGAGTCCAGTTACGAGAGATCTACATAATAGCTTGAAAGTCGCTAAGTGCAAAATCAAAGAAAAAATTAGAAGAGGTGTGTGATTTGGCATATTTATCTGTCTTTTGGTGGTTATGACAAAGATTATAGGTGTGATATAAGAAAAATGAGAAATTAAAATTTTTAGAGTTTGGATTTAAATATGAGAATTTGTGATATGAAGGTGAAGAAATTAGAGTTGAAGATGAAGATCGTTGAATTTTTATTAAAAAGAAATTAGTGTTGAAGATGAAAATTATTGAGTTTTTATTATTTAATAGGTTTATTAATTAATTAATTTATTTTAATTTTTTTATTAAATAATTTAATGAGTTAATAAAATAATTTTAAATATTAAATATTAAATATTATCTAGTTAACAGCAATTATACAATTACAATATGTCACTTCATTCAAAATTAATCATGTCACTATTTTTTTACTAAAAAAAGATTCATAAATGACTTTTTTGAAACTTGTTATAATTTACAATGGTATAAATCAAACAAACAAAATTATAGGGACTAAAATCAAAACGAAACTCCAAGAATCAAAAATATATTTCAATCTAAAATAAAACAAAAACTAATTAAATTAAGTAAAAAATCATTTGCGAATTAAAAACTTATCTATTTTAAATTAAAAACTAAAAAAATAAACCATAGAACTTGGGAATCATTTGCGAGGGGGACTAGGAAGCAAGTAGCTGATTCACGTGGTTCCAAATTTGAAACCCTACATTGTGTGTGTTGTTTGATTTGTGTGAGTCCAATCAAATACATATAAGTAATTGATTGTTTTAATGCAAGAAGTTAGAATGACTTTGGATGAAAATAGCAAAATCTCACAATGATTGGAATCTTTGATATGGTTTTTTTATGTAATCATTATCTTAGTCACAACTTGTTATTGGTGTTGTAGTATTTGGTCTTGATATAATCAGTAGTTTTATTTTGGATGTAATCATTACTTTGTGTTGGGTTTTAAACACAAAAATTACTTGTTGTATTTTGACGTGATCGTAACACTTATATAATTAATACATTTCTTTTTAATGGTTAATGGAGGTAATATTAATACACTTTTTGTGTTTCAAACTTTCGATCACAACCAACACAGAGTAACCCGCACATAGGTTTCGAACCAAACACATATTTTCCTTTTGAATTTTTTATACATACCCTATGTTTCGATACTTCTTGATAAACTTCAAAAAATATGAAGATATGATTTTTTTTTCACATATGAAGGTTGGAGTAGATTAAATATGAAGGATTTGCATAAATCTAGAAAATGGAGACAAGATGATGAACCACGATGATGAGAAAGAATTATGGAAAAATTAAAAATTGAGTCTAAAAATTGGGAATCAATGGTAATTTGAGAATTTTTCCATTTAATATTAAGGGTTATATCAGTTTTTAGTCTCTATAAAATTGTTGTATTTCACTTTTAGTCTCTACAATATCATTGTTATCAATTTTATTCCCTATAGGATGTCAATAAGATGAATATGTTGACCGAAACTACACTAGGAGCTCCGTTTTAGTCCTTACTTGAGTTGATTTTTCCTTCAATGTTGGTCGAAACTATTTGCTTGTCATGATTTGTGGGTCCTTAGCTTTAGTTGGACTAAAGTTGGTAATCTCGATAAAACAATCGAAGAGAAGAAGGTTAGCTTGTAACCACTTAATTCCAAGGATAACATCTATATCCTTTAGAAGTAGGTATATTAAGTTTACAACAAATATTTTGCTTCAATGACACTAATGCAATACTTAAAGATAAAATAAGTAATCGTTTATATATTTGTATGCATAACCCCATACAAATTAGATAGTAAAAGAGATACACGTAATCTTAATTTCTCAACAATACAAAAAGCAACGAAAGATTATGTTATACTAGCGTCATACAATAAAATTAGATGGTTTCCTTGAATGAGACTAGCACCTTAAATCAATTAATCTGACTCAAACGTCGCTATGTCACAACTTTGACTTACATGATCGAATTTCTAAACTTTGAAATAGATAAATTACGAGACGTTGTGTGTCCCATTATCATAATCATTCATATTTTCTATCTAAAGTGTGATTTTAGAGTAGAAAGTAGTAACAAAAATACGATAATATCTAGAATTTTATAACATCAACAACCACAAAAACATAAACGTCGCTATGTCACAACTTTGAGACAAGCACCTTAAATCAATTCATCTGACTCAAACGTCGCTATGTCACAACTTTGACTTACATGATCGAATTTCTAAACTTTGAAATAGATAAATTAGGAGACGTTGTGTTTCTATCTAAAGTGTGATTTTAAAGTAGAAAGTAGTAACAAAAATACGATAATATCTAGAATTTTATAACATCAACAACCTCAAAAACATACATTCCATGTAGAAAATATAGGCATGTGTGTCCCACATGCAAAAAATTTGGATCCAACAACGGTACCCCATTATGTTGGCCTACTATATACACCTAAAGCATAATACATATACACCTATGCAAGAATGAAGGATCAACAATAGTTGCAAAAGAATGGCTAACTACTCGACCCAATAAAATTAAAACACTTTGATGAAACTTTCTCAACCCTCACTAAATAAACAAAATCACCCCAAAAACATTATGTCTAAGATACATCATCAATTGTCTTTCATGGACATGTACTTGAGCCATAAATCCACAAATTGAGTTCACATACTTGAGCCATCAATTGTCTTTCGGGTTGTAGATGAACTTATTTCACAAATATTTATGGAATTGAGTTCACAAAAAGTATACAAGTTCAGTTAACTATATTACGTGAATTGAGTTCATATAACCTCTATTTGGTTGCACTTTTGTTTAGCTCAATAGTAGACAATCATTGATGAAAAAAATGTAAAATGTCAATGACATTTTGGAAATTCAAAGCACGTAATTAATCGAACAATAATTATATTTTTTCTTGTAATTTTATAGAACAATAATTCTAAAGGTTGATTTTGTTTTTTATTTGTTTTCATATTTGTTTTCTACAAGGGATGATTTGATAAAATTGACCCCAAAAATTGAGAAGAAAAATGGTGTTGTTGTCATCTAGAGATCTGAAATATCCAGGACACAACTAAAAAAATATTTAATTTTTGGTTGAGAAAGAAGTAACAAGTATAAACCATGGAAAAACCATACACAAGTGAGGGTACATGCTCCTAAAAAATGTGAGTTCTGTTTAGATTAACATGAATACCTTCAAGAGATGGTGAAAGATGGAAACTACATGTAGAATATTGCATGCACAATCATAACTTGTTGAACCTATTTACTTGGTGACATAATAAATTACACGATTAAACCAATAAGTATATTGGTGACTATTAAAGATCAAAATATAGGAAGTTTTGCTTCCATCAAGCATGTCGTTCATTGATGTAGCACAACAGAAATACAACATTTGATGATGGTGACGGAATGTGATAAGTATGTACATTGGCATAGGAAGGCGGATGGTCCTGATAGTAAAGGTACATGATGTGGGAATACCTAGATGTCATCACGCTTATGAATAAGTTCAGCCTAGTCTTTATTATGCATAACACATATAAGACTTGTAGATATTGATTATCATTACTTTAAGCTATTGATCTTACCTCAAATGAAATAACATTTTTAGTGGGATTTTCTTATTTAGAGTCTAAGTGTGTTAATAACTTTGTATGGGCACTAAATATTTGAAAGTATTAATACTATGTGGAAATGTTGGTGTCATTGTTATTGGTAGAGATCTTGCATTAACAATTGCAATGCAAGATATTTATTCAATTTCGCGTAAGCAAGAATGTGAAAGCACAATGACAATTAGATATGAGTCTTCGTATTGGAGTTTGAAGATGAAATTGCAAGATAACATTATTGATATATGTAGTGTTTGAGAAGTTGTTTCTAGCATGATCATATTCAGCATTGTGAAATAAAAGTATCATTCGAGAAAAGATTATTTCAAAAAGAACATCAACAAAGTTGTAAACGGTAACTCTCCAAATTTTATACTTCTCTCTTTATTTATTAAACAAGAATTAGAGAGATTAAATTAATTTTATAGGTGTTTTAGAGTATATAAATAATAGATACAGTTTTAAAAGTAATTTAGGATATATATATATATATATATATATTATTTTTTTGAGAAATAGAGTGAGATGAAATCCATTTTTAACATAAAATTTTGAAATTGTCATTGTTTCGTAGGGTCAGCCTCATAGTGCGAAGTCACATATGTTATATATATTTAAAACAGACTCTCAATGCCACCTTATCATATTTCATCCATGTATACAAATATTTCTCACATCAGTCAAAAAGTTGAGATGTATCTCTCTCTTGAGAGTATGCTCTCTTCCTTCAACAACTTTAATTTCTTTAATCCTTATTTTTGCTTCTCCTCTTCCTTCCACAATTTCTTTAATACCTCCAAAATCTATTTGATAATATTATTTTATAATAAATTAATAAATTATAAAATTATTTTACAATTATTTATAATAAATTTATAATTTATAAATTATTTTACAATTTGATAATAATTTATAATTTATATTATTATCAAATTATTTTATAAGTTATTTTATAACAAGTATATAAATTATTTTATAATAATTTATATTATTAGTCATTAAATTCAATGAAAAAAACCACTTAATCACTCATAAATATTATCATAAATTCTCTTTATAAAATCTGTTTGATAATATTATTTTATAATAAATTTATAAATTATAAAATTATTTTACAATTATTTATAATAAATTTATAATTTATAAATTATTTAAAATTTGATA